>CAMXCT020001045.1:79141-157703 GCA_947184155.2 Cladocopium goreaui
ACCGTTTGCTACCACAACTTTGAACGTGCAACCACTGTGGCTCGGATTAAAGCCAGCGTAAAGACTGGTCAGCAGCTGCACAGGTGGCTCTACACGACCAAAGGTTTCAATGGGTCCCAGAAGTACCGATTATGGAAACAATGTGTCTTCACCACAATGCGGTACAGTCTCATGTCTGTAGGCTTCACCACCCAAACTGCCATTTTGATTGACGTTGCATGCTTCAAACAGCTACGCAGACTCTTCCGCGAACCAACCCATCTTACATTGATGACACATCATGAATTTCTTTTCAAGTACAATCTGACGGACCCGCTGCTCCATTTGGTGGCATTTTGCCAAGACGCCCAGGTGCGTCATGCTCGTCGCACACAGTTTTTGAAACCTACTGATGTTCTCAGAAGACATCCGCCAGTGGATTTTGACCATTATATGCAGGTGCTGACAACGACGTGGTACCACCAAAGGCATCGACATCTCACACCAGAAGTGATCCTGCCTGATGCCCAGATGATATGTCCAGAGTGTTGTGCCCCTCTTGCATCATTATCGCAATTGCGGAGGCATCTGACGGAGGCCCATGGCGACAGATCAGGTGCACTACGCATAGTCACACACTCTGATCGAGCAGGTGGTGTTCCAACATGCAGTCGATGTCACATGCAATTCACAACTCATCACAGCTTGCAATATCATGTTCAATTTGTCTGCATGGCACCTCGACAGGACATTGAGGAAGTTGAACATCGGCTTCGAGTTCAGGAGATGCTGCAGTATGCACGTGGCCAGCAACTACAGGCCCTGGCTACTGATGCTCCACTCCTGGCCTATTTCCATCATCGATGTGCACTTTGCTCATTTTTCAGTGCCACTATCAAAGGGCTTCACATGCATTGGCAACGTGAACATCCTGCTGCGTTTCAACGACATGAACCTGTCACTGAGCTTTTGCTTCCTCTTTTTGAACATGACAGCCCCTGTCAACTATGTGGCATTTCTTTCAAACAGTATCACAAGTGCCACATCATCAGACAGATGGCATTGTTACTGACTCATGAAGGACATGCTGCTGCACAGACATCCTCACTGGTTTGCAAACACTGTGGGAAGGCGTACACTACACGCCATGGACTCCAGCAGCATGAACGCCGCTATCACCGGGCGGAGGAGGCAGTGGAGAATGTTGCCGCAGCAGACATTGACATGCAGTGCCTGATTCACCAGGCTGTCCTGGCCAACAAGTGCGAGGACCTACTTCTTCAAGAGGACATTCAACACTTCTTGTCTTCCAGGTGCCTCATGTGCAACAAACAATACCTGGGCAAGAGTGCAGTCCTGCGACATATGAAACAAAACCATGCATCCCTGTGGCACGCTAGTGAATTTCATGCAGTGGGACTGGATCGACAGTGGAAATCTACTTTTGGATGTGTGTGTCATCCACCATCGTACACCAAACACATCTGCCAGATGTACTACCAGTTTGCTATGCTCAGGCTCGACCAAGAGCGCCAGATGATGCCGCAGCTGCTTGCGGAGCCGCCAGATGTTGTTCTCAGTGTGGTGGAACAGATCGAACCTCTGCTTTGGCTGGGCTTTGTTCACAACCTATACAGCAGAAGCGCACTGAAGATGCACCTCACCATGTATTGTCAGGTTTGTGGCTATGCTGGCACTGATGCTGAAGACCTCCGTCTACACCTGCATGCTGTGCACCCGGTACATTTGCAGGAATGCCTCTACCTGACTGAACTGTTCCAATGGTGCATGTTCATGGAGATGGGTTGCTTTTGTAACCCCTCCCCTGGTTGGGGGGTTCCACACCACGAGTGCGTGGGGTTGAAACAACTGGCCATCATTGCTGCTTCTTTCAACTGGCAGGTGATCATCCCCTGGCCCTTCTCCTCTCACGAGCTGACAGTGCTCTTGGCCGACCTGCTTCCGTGTGCAGCATTTCAGAAGATATCCATGGCGCTGTTGACACGCAATTTTCACTTGATGTGGGAAGATGCAGATCTGTTGAACATGCTGGCGCATCGATGTTTGATCTGTCAGGAGGCAGTGGAGCTGGACCATCTTCAGGCTCATCTTGTCGTGCGTCACCAGATCACAGGGGACAAATTGAAGTATGTCACTCACCAATTGAGTGTGGTTTTTGCACAGCTGAGCCTAGCAGAAGAGCACTGTGACTGGTGCCATACGTTGTTGCCTACGTACTTGGATACAGAGGACGAGCTCAGAGTGGACCCACATGCTCACTTGCAGACATGCCCCATGATCATCCAAATGGCACTTCTGCTGATGCATCCTCGATGGTCATCCCCTGCTTTGCAACCCTTGACTTGGGCCTCTCAGGAAGTGATCGCAGAAACGTGCCAGCGCCACGCCTTGAAGATGTGGCAATTCAATGTCAGCTCCTCAGACACCTTTGGATTATCCATGGAAATGACTGCACAATGTGGACTGCAAATGCTTGAAGACAGGGTGATTGCCGAATGTGTATCGCACAAATGTCTTCTTTGCGGAAAGATCTTCTTCATGGCTTCAAAAATGATTCACCATCTCCATACAGAACACAACTTCTTGCAATTTCAGACGTATATGTGCTATCACAGATTGGCTTTGAGATGCATGGATCCTTGTCAATTTTGTTGCCTCAGACAGCACGCTGAGCAGTGCCCGGCCCTTCTCAATTTGGCTGTGTTCCTTCTCAATGGACGCGGCATCAGAGGCCTCGGAAGGCATCGATACGGCTACAAAGATTTGGGGCAATTTGTTGACAAAGGAACAGATGGAAAACTTGGGCATTGCGCCCCCAGCTCAGCGAGACGGCAAACGGCCGCGAACGGATCGAAAGGAAAGATCCAGCTCTGGCTCCACAACCAAAGTGCCGACGGAGGTACTGGGCACACTTTGCAGACTGGTCCTACGACACGAGGACACGCTTCAGAGTCTCCTACAGGAGAGTCAGTTTCTGCTGCACTTGGCACCAGGCCAAGGAAGTATCCTTCCTTTGATGATGCAGGTCAGCCGTGCCTGGCACCAGCAGACGGAGAAGCCCATCCCGCTGCGCCACCTTTTGGCCAAGACCCTGGTGCAGGAGTTACACAATCGGCTCCAGAAATTGATGGCTGCCACTCCAACGGAGGAGTTGTTCCAGGACTGCAAGTCCTATCACCTGATTCGGGACGACAAGGACCGGACGATGCCGTTCCTACGTTGGAACCACCACAAGAAAGTCCTGGAACCGACCGAGCAGCAGGGCTTGCCGATCTCAGAAGTGCATCGCAGCCTTCAGAACATCCTGAGGCTCTTGGAGGCCGACAACAGGGTGACTCTCCGCTTCCACAGTTTGAAGAAGCCGATGGAGGGGAAGGAATCACAACAGGCTCTCCCATGGATTTGGACGGTGGCGCTCAGGAACACTCCAGAGCTTTGGCACGAAGTGGCCCGACTGGCCTTTCACAGTTCTTGGCAGCTAGTGCAGGTGCGCCTCCGGCCACAGCCCTTGGAGCGCACTCCACTGGCCAAGCAACTTCAGAAGATCATGTGACTTGCATCCCGATCTTCCTGAACAGCACAGGCACTGCTTGCTTTGCAAACGTGGTGGTGATCAGCCTTGCTTGGATGACTTTGCTTGCCAATGGCAACGATCCCTCACAGTGGGTCCATGGATACGAGTTGCTTCGCAATGTTTTCCTTTACAACCACATGCCAATGGATCTCACCAAATTTGGTCCTTTTGTGTGGTTGCTACTTGGGGAGTGGTCAGTGGAGTCATTCAGAAATCAACATGATGTGTGCGAGTTTGCAACATACTTATTACATGTCATGCAACCTCAATTTCTCCACTGCAGCTGGGTTACAAAGCCGGGAAGACTGGCCACTGGGGAAGACCTGCTGCCCTCTGAAAAAGGAACGCGATTCACTCCGATCAAGCTTGACTACATTGATTGCAATGCAGATTTGACACAACTTCAATCATTAGTTGACACATGGCATGACTCACGAGGTCTTTTCAGAGCAGCTGAGGAGGTGGGGTTCCAACTTATCCTACAACTGGACCGTTTCAACCCAGAAACCGAAGCCAAATGTCAACAACTGATTGCTGTGGACACTTCCATCCGATTTCCATGTTTCTGCAATTTGGAGGGTGATGTGACTTTTGATGTTTTTGACGTTTGCGCCATCACATTTCACATTGGAGCATCTCCACATGCCGGTCACTATCGGACTGCATTGAAATATCAACAAAGATGGATGATCTATGAAGATGGGAGACCGCCTGATCAGGTAGTGACACTCCCTGAATCCGTGCTCAGAAACAGTGTATTGTTCTGGTTGGTCAGACCAAATCTCATCACTGCCAGGACTTTGGACTCAGAAGATCCTCGCCTATTCCGGTGCTTTCAGACGATTGCCCGTGGCATTGAGGATGGAGCAGAGGACAATATGGGACTCACTTGATCAGCTGCTGCCACTCTGGGATGTCAATTTTGATATTTTTCCATCACTGGTCTTCATCATTGGCTCTTTGGATGAGTTTTGATTTATTCTTTCATTGGTCACTGGCCTGGGGCGACGTTTTGGAGCATGACATCTCACTGGCCCTTCGCAACTTGAATGCAATTAATGCGGCTGCTGGCAATGCGCGGATCCTTTACTGCCTTTGCGCTGGCGCTACTGGCGATTGCTGCTGTGCCTGCGCTGAAGCTGCTGAGCGCTTTCTTCGGCAATGCGGCCCTGCTGCTGAGCCTGCGTTGCAGCTGTGCAGTGCTGCTGAGAGTTTTCATTTTCTCCGAAGTTTCATTAGTTTTTCACCTGTTGCATTTGGTCCTCATTTTTTTGCCTGTGTTTTGCAACTAACAACCACCTGTTGCTCTACATGGCATGAGGCTTTTTTGTGAATTTCTTCGTAGCTCTTAGGAGCGTTGGTTTGGGAAAGCCCCTCCACAGGTGTCAGCGGACGTCAAAATCTGACACCTGGGAGGGCCATGGATGATAACCTTCCATGCGCGAGCTCGCCTGCCGATCCGTACTCAGGGTTGTAGGGGTTGTATAAAAAAACACACACACACACAAACACACACACACAAAAACACACACACACAAAAACACACACACACACACAAACAAACACACACACACACACACACACACACACACACACACACACACACACACACACACACACACACACACACACACACACACACATACACACACACACACACGGATTCCCTTCGGGGATCATCCGATAAAATTGGAACGATACAGAGAAGATTAGCATGGCCCCTGCGCAAGGATGACACAAGCCCCTTTGCAGCCTCGAGAGCTGCGCGCAGGTGACGAGGAGTCACAGGGTAGTTTCTTTTGCGGGGTCCGAATTGTTTAGCCGTTTTTCAACTGAGCCATAACTCTTGCTGCTGCGCTGTCGCACTGGATTTTCATTTCACATTTGGAGTGTCATTGTGCTTTTGGTCAACGTTCACAGACACGGCCATCTGTGGTGGCTGCAACAGAGGCATCACGCCTCACTACTGGTGCTTATTGATTCTGGCCTTTTTTTGGGGGTGGGCCCCCCACATTCTGACAACCTGGTGGTGGGATCATCAACATTTTCCAGCTGAACCACTGGACCAAACACTTGAACGACAATATTTTTTATCGGGGTGGGCTCCCGTTTGCTGTCTGGCCTATCAACATCATTATTGTGCACTTCGTTTTTCACCGGATTTCATCAATACAAGTTGGACAGATTCCGCCTGTACAGGCTTGAGACGTGAATTCAGAGTTTTTGGGACATCTCTCCCATTTGGACTGCACATTGCAAGCGATTACATCCAGATCCCCTCTGAATTGCACCTGATTCACAGGAAATACAACGATTGGGGGTGGGCTCCCTATTGCTGGCTGGCCCTTTTTGTTTTGGTAGGAACGTTTCTGGCACTACTTCAACAGATTTGCAATCTCTCCGACAGTGGATCTTGCCACAACATTCAGACGGTTTCACAACAATTGTCAATTGCAGGGCTGGGCACCCATTCTGACCGTCCCAACAATTCATTTGACTCAGCAGGTGGTTGTGTTTCCTGCTGTTGGCAGGCCTTCACAGTGCAGGTCCAAGCATTTTTTCTGCACGGGCTACAGGTTATTAACACGACAGTCAGAGTTGTCTTTTGGCTCACATTCACAGACTTGCGGGTACACCCAACCACTGAGGAAATTTGGACACTGACGGGGTGGGCTCCCTTATTCTGGCTGGCCTGGATATTGGGTACACGACAGATTTTTTCATCAATACAACCTTGGCTGACAATATTTCTGACTGGCCACAAGGTCCAAGCCTGTGCCAACTACCTTTGCTGGTGGGGACCTTCTGCCCTGGCGTCTACAGTGTTTTGTGCTTGTGCACAAGTGGAGCCGTCCACCCAGTTTAGCAACCCACATCAAGCATTGGCAGCCGCCAGAAAAACAAAATTATTGATCCGATCTAATCAGCCACGGCCTGTTGCAAATTGCCAAAGCGCTGCAACCCTTACCCATAATCCCGACTGGTCCCTTAGTAATCATTTAATTGCATTGTTGCTCAATTTCATTGTGATAATTTTCTCCCCCATAAGACTACTCTTCTCCTTATCACTAACCCTGAACTGCAAGTCCCACAGCCGCACAGCTTGGGCACAGCCATCAACCTGCAAACCCGGTCCCAAGTCCGGGCAGCCTGCCAAGAACGCATTCGACTGGAAATCCAAGCGCTGTTTCAGACTGTTTTTCCTTTTCATGCTGCCGCTGATATCCCTGAGTTCGCAGGCTGGGGGTGAGGGTTGCTCCGGTATGTCATGGACCGGAGCTGAAGCTGATAATGATATCACTGCCTGGACTAACCTTTTTCCAGCAAACAGCCATGACCAGACACTGCGAAGCGGCTACGGCCACCGAGAATGCCATTTGCATGCTGCAGCTTTTTCCCATGTACAGAAACGAAGTCTCCGTAGGGCCATTCGAAGAGCTCAGATGACTGGCTGCGCCTGGTATCGTGGCAAGTGTTTCACCGTTGATCAATTTCCATCAATGCATCCACAAAAGCCTGACCGCAGACCAAAGATACAACCTGTCAGGTACACGAAGCATTTTGCACCAAGGCATCGTTTGCAAGTTGGCCAGGTCAACGTTGGCGGCTTATCCCAACAACGCCTTCTAGAAGTGAAACAATGGGCTCAAGCGGCCGAGATAGATGTTTTGGTAGTTCAAGAAACACGGTGGTCCTTTGAAGCTGAGTGGTCAGATCAGCACTGGCACCATGTCCATACTGGAACAGCTGATGACCGTGCAAATGGACTGCTATTTCTCATTCAAACCTCGGTCTGTCCACCTGATGCCATAGGATTTGCCAGTGTACTGCCAGGACGTATCGGACATCTTCGCATTCATCAAACCAAAAGATCAGTGGACATCCTGGGCTGCTACCAGCATTCAGATGATCACAGCACTCATCGACTACAACAGCGTAAAGCCTTTTGGGGACTTTTGGATCAAACCATATCCATGATTCCTAATCGTAACACTTTGCTCATAGCTGGAGATTTCAATTGCAGTTTACAGCAGATTCATCCCTATGTTGGCACTACATGCTACACGCGGGATCACAGGCTCTGCCATGGCCCTAGCCACAAGGACATGCACTGTTTCATTGAGATCTTGCAGAAACATCATCTGAATGCTGTCAACTGTTGGAATGCCAAGCATCCTCCGACGTTTGTCAATGGCCTCCATGATTCCAGAATTGACCACTTCTTGATGAGACATGCTGATGTGGATAACCATGCACTTGATGTGAAACATTTTCCACAGGCGGGTTTTTTGCCACTTACAGGCGCTCACCATACCCCAATGATGTGCTCTATTCGTAAGGTCCCACATGTTTACACGAAGAATGCACAGCAGGGCACTTGCACCTTTCAGCAACGACTCAGGAGTCGACAGGCTTGGGTTTCCAACACCCACACTTGGCAGGAGTTTCACGAAGCATTTCACCAGCGTTTCACTGAATTCACTTTGCTGCAGACAGACAGGGAAGCTCTCATTGATGAGATGCACCAACATCTGATGCCAACGTTTCACCAATTTTTTCGACCAAAATCCTCATTCAATGCAACTGAACCCCAATCCCAACAGCAACAGCTCATCAGTGCCAAATGGAATCACCGAGCCATGATGAGGCAAACAGGTGAGACTTCCATCGCAGCCATTTTCCATGCCTGGTGGCACTTTGGCCAGTACCGCAAGATGAAACGCCAATTGCAGATCCACAGCAAACAGATCCGCAAACAGAAGATGCGTGATCTTATGGATGAAGTTTCTCATGCGGCGACTCGAAATGATAGCTTTGCTGTATATCAAGCTGTTTTAAAATATACCCCAAAGCAGCCGCGCAAGCGCATCAGAATCCGGCTGCCAAATGGAGCCCCGGCCTCCCCCATGGAGGTGCTAGACATGACCAGTGCCTACATCAAAGACTTGTGGCTGCCTGCCACAACCATTGATGTTTCCCTTTCCAGACCCCCAGGGGTACCGTTCACCAAAGATGCATTAATTTGGGAACTAGCCCAGACACCGGTCACCAAAGCAGTTGCTCGTACGTGCCTTCCAGGAATTTGCTGGAAAACTGCAGCCCATGCAGTTGCCAACTACATTTACCCCAAACTTGAGGAGTGGTGGGGATCCCTTCCAATATTCATCCCATCGCAATGGAAAACTGCACACCTCACATTCATTCATAAACCTGGCAAGCAGCCCGACCGCCTGGGCAACTTGAGACCCTTAGCCTTGTTGGAACCTGTGAGGAAAAGCATTTTGGGGCTCATCACTACCATGTTTGCGGCAGAGGTTAAACCCCTTCTTTGTAGTTGGCCACAACTGGCATTCCTTCCGCAGCGATCAACTTTTGATGCCATCAGACGAGTCATTCTGCATTGTGAGCAGGTTCGACGCCTGACGAAGAACCAACGCAGAAGCGTTCACCAACGCGCGGCCAACCATCAATGCAGGCCCATTTGCGGGGGCATCCAAGTTTGTCTTGATGCCCCAAAGGCCTTTGACATGGTTCCACGCCAGCCATTATTCGATTTTTTGAGCTCCCTTGACATCAATCAAGACCTGGTGGCCATTCTGGCAATGTGGCATTCTAACACCAGTTACATTGTCTCTCAGGGGACCACAACGGCTGCAGTGGGAACGGGCAAAGGAGTGCGACAGGGGTGCAGAGCTGCACCTGTCCTATGGTCAAGCTATACTCTTGACCTTTTCATCCGACTTTCCAGGAAGCTTGGTCCAGAGTGGGTCAAAAAGCAGCTGACGATGTTCGCTGACGATTTACATTCCTGTGACTGTTTTCTGAATGAAACCGAACTGCAACTTGCACTGAAGCGCATCGGTGTTCTGTTGGATGTTATCGAAGAAATGGGACTCACTCTTGCCTTGGACAAGTCTCATGCCATGATTTCCATTGGCGGAACAAATTGCAGGGAAATCACACGCAGAATCATCCATGTTGATTCACAGGGACCCCACCTTCTCATTCCTCGGGCCCAAGGAAGAGTTTCCAGATTGCCTTTGTGCAGCCATGCTAAGTATCTTGGGATCCACATTGGGTACAAGCTTTTTGAGAAACACACGGTTCAACATCGTATCCGTGCTGCCAACATCACTTTTTCAAGACTACGCAGATGGCTCTGTTGCAAACGTATTAGCCTGAAGTATAGACTGCAGATGTGGCGGGCCTGTGTTCTGTCAACACTCACATACGGCATCTTTCCGGTAGGATTTACACTCAGGGATGCACTTCACCTGCAACAGTGTATATTCAAAATGTACAGGTTGATGTTAGGAGACCATAGCTTTCTGACAAGGCATTCTCATGTGCATATCCTCCAACAATACCAACTTGAACATCCACTCCTTTTGCTTCTGCATGCCGGGACACAGCTGAACACCACGATCGGCCAACGACTCAATCATTTGCAAGCAGACGACATCTTGTGGACAGCAGACTGGACTCACCTGTCTGCCCTTTTGCAGCTGCTGCATTCTGCATACACTGAACAATATCAGGTTCACCTGCACACTCCAGCAACCGAGGTGCGACCGCAGATGCATGTTTGTCCACACTGCCAATGTGTTTTTGATTCCCTCCCCAATTTGCGTAGACATCAAACACATGTTCATGGCAGGATGGTTTTTCGGACAACCTTGGTTGATGTAGCAGCGTTTGCAACTAGGGGACTGCCGCAATGTGCACACTGCCAAGAAACCTTTCCCAGCTGGAGAAATTTCTGCATTCATTTAGAACGCAACTGCTGCCAGGCTCTGACCAACGGTGGCAGTGATTTTCTGTGCTCCAAGCAGGTCACCAAGATGCAGGTGGATGAACGTTTGCCCAAGTTAAACGCTCATAATTTGACCTTGCTGCACTCAAAGCCCTACGGCCAATCATTGCTTGAATGCATCACAGAGCGCCGCTGGGATGAACTGCAGTCCATGTCAAGAGCATTGAAAGACTTGACACATCATTGCATACTATGTGGTGTTTACAGTGGCAGACCATAGGAAATGAACCAGCATCTTCGAACCCAACATGGAACGATGTTGCCTCACGTTCTCTCGAAGGCCAGTCAACTTTGTAGAGCTCAGGCATCAAACTCTCCATGCAGATTTTGCAACAGAGAATTCAGACGGACACATCAGTGCCCCATCATGACCCAAGCAGCCCTGATCCTGGTCAACACAGATGCTACAGGTACCTCCTATGATCAGCCTGGTCATCATGTACTGCGTTGTGATGTTTGCGGTCTGCAACACCTTGATCTCAAATCGTTGCATGCTCACTTGCATCAAGAGCATCGTCTTGACACACAGGACTGGGACCCATTGAGGGACATGCTACTGGGAACCAACCCAGTTTGCTCTCACTGCATGACGCTATTTGCAGATAAATCTGCAGTTCGGCATCACATCACGCTGGGACAATGCCCAAGCTTCAACCCATTGCGACAGCCAGCCACTGCTCCGATTCCTGATGAATGGCAGGAGCTGCTTCTTCAAGGAGACATCCAGTCTTTGCGGCAGGCGCCTATGAAACGCCTTGCTTTAACCTTGACTTGCCAGCTCTGCCAACTCAAATTTCAGCGCACTGGAGATCTGTCCTTGCATTTGCAGACTGTTCATCATCAGGAATGGCATGATGCTAGGAACATAGTTCAGTTGCTCATTGCCAGCTGCCTGTGCAATCCCCAGACAAATGCCAGCGGCCTACAACATGTATGCGTTCCCCTCAGGCAACTAGGCATGATGGCCTTGAAGACGACCGTCCCAGTGCTCTTGCCTTGGAAGTTTGATGAAGATCAAGTTCATCAATTTTTGATTGCACTTGTGGACCACCCGTTGCTGCCTAGGCTCACTGCTTGTTTGATGCAACGACAATTCACCCAGCTGTGGACTGATCCCTTATGCCTGGAGTTCTTCCGCACCACTTGCCTGCAATGTGGCATGAGCATGCACCCAGCAGAACTGCGCGATCACATCTTCAGTGTGCACTCCTCAGCTGCCATCATGCATGACAAAATTCTTCCACAGCTCATGCACGCCATCCAGAGTGAAGCCACTGCAGATCACAAATGTGATGTGTGCCTACAGATCTTCAATCATCCGATCACAGCCGATGAAACAGATATGGCCTCACGCAAGCTTCTGGCTCAGATCCATTATCAACACCAGTGTCCTGTGGTACTGCAGCTTGTTCATTTGCTTCGCAAAGATTATGGATGCAGCTCCGGAACTCAGTCAGGAGGACTCCGAGATGTTGGACGTCTTCAAGCACCTCAGCCCTCTGCTGAAGCTCCAGAGGTTCGACAGAACAGACGAAGGCACCGAGAGCAAAAAGGCCAAACGGGACACCGCAAGAAAGGAAGACACCACGGAGGTGATGACTCTGTTGACGGCAATGGGCCATCTACTTCTGCGAGTGGATGCCGACCAACAAGCGATGAAAAAACAAGACTCATGGATCTGCTTCATGCAAACGGGCTCCCAAGCACTCTTGCCATCGCTGGTTCTGAAAGCGACGGAGTGGAAATCCCAGCAGAAGGAGCTGGACCAATCCAAGATGGAGCAGTACCTCCCTCTCCGCTGCTTCCTCGCCCAACATCTGGCGGACACGATGTTGAACAGGCTGACCAAACTGGCTCAATGCGCCGAGACAGACCAGCTGAAGATGCTAGCCAGACAACATGGAGTGCTGACGCAGGACAACGCCTTTCCTTTCCGCAAGTGGAACCCTCATGCCCAGGAGCTCCGACAGACAGGACAATCACCAATCCCCCTCAAGAGGATGATCAAATATGCCGAGCAACTGGTGGAGATCCTCAAGGACCCTTCAGTGACCATCCGATTCCACTCGATGAAACCGACGTCCAAAGACTCCAGCCAGGATCCCATCATCCCATGGATGTGGCAAATATCCATGAGAGCGGACGACTTACAAGTTCTGTTGACAACGTTGCAAGGATCGACGATGTGGAGCCTTCTAGGCATGTCGATGAAGAGCCATGCCCAAACCCAGAGCAAGCCAGCTCTGGCCCTTCGGGACCTCATGGGCAAGGGCTCGGGCAAATCGAAATCCAAAGGCAAGACCAAGACCAAGCAGGGCCACTGACTGCCCCCATGCCTGCCACACAGGCGCCTTCGCGACGGCAGTTGCTGGATGGACTGGCCAAGCTTCAGCTGGTCAATGATGCCAACTGGTGCTACATGAACGCCTCCTTCATGACGCTGCTATGGTCACTGCTGAGTACAGATCAGTTTTCACTCTCACAATGGGGCCCATCAGGAACCCAGTTGGCGCATATCATCATGACACATAATTCTGAACCTGTTGATCTCTCCAGTATCACATGCCTTCAGAATATCATAGATATGTGGCAAGGGGCAGGCCAACAAGGGGATCCAGTTGAATTTCTGGCACACTTGATGCAGGGACTTGGCATTGCTGGCATCGACATGCGCTGGGAAAAAAGGATCCAGGTTGGACTTATCACTGACACAGTGGACTCCAGTACCACCTACACACCATTGGTCCTTCAATTTGATCCCATGCTCCTGAATGATGACGCCACTTCCCTGCGACAGCTGATTCGTGATTGGTCCAATCAAGATGGCATGATGCGAGCTCTCACTCATGACTCTCCACTGATTTATGTTCAGATTGATCGGCACATACGTTCAGGTGCTGGACACATCACGAAGTGCGACATCCCAGTTAACTTCCACTGGGGGATCGAAGTTCCTGTTTACACTGGCACAGATCTCACTGTGAACTGGAAAACCTACAAAGTGGTAGCTGCCGTTGCGCACTTAGGTGCTGATGCCTCAGGCCATTGTCGTGCACTACTAAGGGTCCAGATGCAAGCCACCACTGCAAACCCGCACATGTTCCTTTTGACGGATGATTGGGTTCCAGCAATGCCGGTATGGAAGGAGCCAACATGGTTCACGCGCAATGCCACTTGTTTCTGGCTTTGCGATTTTGATCACATGAGTCTGCATGACCTTGGTGTCCCCACAGCCAAGACACCCAGGCCACCTGATCCGACCCCAAGACTAGGAGCTCAGGACTTGCTCAGTATGTTTGTTGATGGCACAGATGCAGGACTTGACACCTGACCTTTTCTTGCTGCAGCCATTTCATCAGATGCGCCTCACCCATGCCATCAGTCCCCAGACTGATGCCCTCATGCAAGCCCTTCGAAACCCGAAGTGTACCCCTGAGCTCTAGCACCACCAAAAGAAGTGCAAAAAAAAAATGCACCACCAAAAGAAGTGCAAAAAAAAAGAACAGAGAATGCGAAGTTTCACACAATCGTATTGCTGCAGTCCGGCATTTTGCCTGACACCTGCCAGTGCCTCCACAATGTATGCACTGCCATCAACACAGGTTCCAGCAGCTGCCCAGACGACTTTTGCCGCTGTGTGCCTCTTTTCGCATGAAGTACCAGCTTGCCTAGCCGGCGCCATCCACACTGTATGCATTGACCTGACATGCCATTTTGGCACCATGACGTCCCTGTTAAATACTGCTCCACTTGAGCAGTTGAGACATCCTGTCTCATTGCACCCTGCTCCCCGCAGGTTTGTCCCCCTATCCCTTTGCATGCCCACTGAAACCCAGTGTGCACCCCAGTTCTCTGGCCACTAAAAGAAGCCAAAAAAAAAAAACAAGAAAAAAAAACACCACTAAAAGAAGTGCAAAAAAAAACGCTGTTGCTTCATCATTATGTCTCACATCCTGCCGCGTCTCACCGCCCCTGCATGTGCCATTCCAATTAGAAGCTGCGGTGCCGTCCAAGCTTTTGTGCATTTGCATGCTTGGCATCTCAGGAAAGACTCTCTCTGGAGAGCCAACACAATTGTGTTGCAGTGTGCGCAGACTTTCCAACAGAAAAGGAGCGTGGGAAAAAACAAAAACACACACACACACACATGCAAAGAACTGTCATTGCGAATCGTGTTGTGGAATGCATCGTACGTGCAAAAACAATTCAGTAACACCTGACAGGAATGTGTTGGTGAAAGGACCTGAGAAGTATCGAGAAGTTACCATTGTCGTGGCCAGATCTAGATGCAATAAGGTGGAAGCTGACCCTTCCCTTTCAACAAAGCCAAATCGTTCCCATCTTGACAAAAAGCGACAACAGTGCAAACCAGAAAATGAAAACAAGTTTTGAAACGGCACGGTGGTTCTCGGGCTAGCCACATCCCATCATGACGAATAACTGGAAAATGGAAGCAGGTACGTGGAGCTGATCAGACGCCATATCCTAGTCAACTGCATGGAGCTTCGTTGGCGACAGCCATGCAGCGACCCTGTCGCCCCCTGCAATACTAAATGAAATGACATGAATCCCCCTGCAATACTAAAATGAAATGACATGAATCAACGTGAAAGCGAAGCAAAGAACAAGGTTGGAGTCAACAAACCAGGTAGAAGTTTTACATCTTTTCTGATGGTTCACGCACACGCCCCGCAGCAGCGAGGCTTTTGGAAGAAGCACGATAGTCCGAAGAAATGACAGGTATCACAACCTGCTCTGGTCACGGATCATTTGATCAAAATGCCAGAGAATCAGACGGGTCTATCTGCTGGAGGTCCGTGTCTAACTACAGACCGTGATCATCGTCTTCCAGTGGAGCATCCGGTGAGGCAACTTGGGCCAAAATGTTGGCTTGAATTGCAAGGTGGGCGCTCAAGTGTGACAAGGTCTTTGCATTTGCCACTTGAATGTGGCCGGTGGCCGGGTCGACCTCCTGAGACCGGAGAAAGCTGAGAATGTCAGCATTAGTTTCTGGTTGCTGGATCATCGCGTCATATATGAGATATGCCAACTGTTGAATCTGGACTGGAAGCGAAGGAGGGTTCGCACTTGTCGAGGTAGGGTCTTCCATCGGTTCGTGGATATCCTCATCTTGGGTGAGCAGTGGGTCCGGTTCTTCAGCTTGCTGCTGATTGGCATCCGAGGGTTCAAACCAGGAAGAGTATGGTACTTCAGGAATGTGAAAGTACTTGCGCCAGTAGTTGGCTAAACGAGATGATTCTTTCCAACCATTGGTTCGTTTCCCCCAAACGTCTTTCACATGACCCACAATGCCGTAGAAGAAATGTTCCAGGTTTTTTGGTTTCTCGTCACCGTCTGCGTCAGCTTCTGTGACAGTGAGATCCCTCGACGCCGCATCGGGTGGTCCATCGGTGATTACTTTGAAGGCAAAGGAGTGGACGATACGCGTCTTCTTTTGAAGGGGATCTGCCAATGACGCTGGAAGGTGCCAGGAGTTTGAAGAATTGGAGGCAGGTAAGGGAGGATCGAGTGGAGGAATTGCACTCCCATATCCATGACCAGTAGGGATGTCATGGGCCAATGGCATGAGCAGTGGACCAGATGGTCCGCTTGAAGACGAGGGAATGTCCCGATTTGGTCGTTGGCCCGAGGCCGTCATCGGAGCTGACCACTCATCCATGCGGAGAAGGCGAGGAGAGGGCAGAGAGGCGAAGGCCGCGTCGCGTTTTGGCATTATAATGGCTAACAGAACGGAAGGCAAACATGTTCAACAGTCAGTCAAATGAAAATTGAGAAAACCAATCACAAAATGTTGACATGCAAATGTGGCGTTACCGAAGCGGTCAGCTTTTTTAGACTCGTGGTCACGGAAGGTGATGCGGAGGAAGCTTTCGATGGCAGGACATTCTCATGACGTACGGCTGAGTCGGAAAGGTGAACGGCAAAGATGGTGTGAGAATGCCCGTGTCCTGTGCCCGAGCCCAGTTCGGGCGGTGATGGCGGAGAAGCCCCGCAATGGTGTCTTCATCACGAAGTTGAAACATGTCATCAGTTGGATCAGTCCAACGAAGGCCAATGGTGGATGAGGCCAAATGAACACCCCAAGTGTCAAAGATGTACTGACTGATGCCAGAAATGAGGTCACTCGACGTCGTGACCGGAAGTTGGCTGGGATTGAAAAGCCGAGCAAAGGTGAACAAACCTCTTTCTTCCGTGACATCGAGATTTGGTAAGGTGTTCGACCGGGTGGCGAACATGGCATCCGAGTGTAAATCATCCTCCAGGACGTGGCGTACTTCATCTAGTTCAACAAGGACCAATACCCGTCGGTGATTCCGAAGGGCCGGAGTATGATGCCAGCTAAGAGTTCTATCCGCATCATGGGGCCGATCTGGTTCGGGATGTCCCCATACACCATTGATGAAGGAATCACGAGAGCGAGAGCGAGACATGGCTAAACCTGAAGGTTGAGCCAAGCTACAGGAGGTTGACAGAGGAAATGCAACACGACAACCAATGATACAGAAGACAAATTAAATGAAAAGTCGAAGTCAGAATGAAAGATCAAAAGAGATCAAGAGAGAGAAGTTAAGACATTAGCAGCACGAAAATGGTCGAAACTTTTGCTGCCACGGAATTGCTCAATCCTCCCCTTCGGGTTCGGGGCGTGAATTGTCATCCAATTGTGTATTCTTCAACCAGAGCCACCGTGCTTTGCACGCTTCAATGGAGGGACGGAGTCTCATGGAGATCGTTTTCCATGACGGTCTGCTCTTTGTATCCGTCTTGTAACTGACAAGCTCATTGTCATCCCCTGGTTGCCAAGGTCCGTCGGGTGGAAGTGGACCAGCTACAGGTGAATACAGAGGAAGAGACTTCGGATTTGGTTCTGGTACCGCAGGATGTTCAACAGATGGACCGTCAGTTGGAGCTGGAGTAGAAGACGTCCCAGGTGCAGGATTGGAGGAGACCGGACGTTTGTGAGTCTCAGAGTCCGATTCGTCTGACGAGAAAGTAAATGCTTTGGTATGGCAGCCAGCACGGAGGCTGGGAGCCGTGATGGTTTCTGTATGAGTATCTGTCAGAGCGACGTGGATACGTTGCTTTTTCTTTGGTCTGGATTCAGGATGTGGCGCAGGGTTGATAGTGGCAGGATTGCGGTCCACGGTTGAACTCGTAACCACGGTCCTGGGGGCTGAAGGAGCCCTGTTGTTGGGTCTGGATCTGATAGGGTTCATTGGTGATGACGTATCCTCTGATGGGATTGGAGTAGGTCGAAGGTGAGGTTCAGGATTGACCACCATGTGTGATGGTAGACCCCCGTGTGACAACAGAGTTCGATATGTAGTGGTTGAGGATGGCAGGGGAACGAAAGTATGAAGGTGTCTGCCTGACGTGTGATGGGTTGAGGTTGCATTTGGGTGGATTTGGGCAATACGATAAGATCCATTGGCCGGGTCCGTCATCATAGGTTGCCACTCCTCAGGTGGTTCAAGGAATGGAATGAGCCCGGCGATCGAGTTCAGGTGCATGAGAGCCATGGCGACATGATATTGGAGTATCTGAGAGTTGTGTTCCATAGTGGAGCACAGGACAGCGAAAATGGGCACTACAAGACTACAAGGTCAACTCAGCATTAAATGGCTGTGGGAGTTGGCACATACTGAGATCCAAACATTGACAAAGAAGACTGTCACTTTGATGGCTACATAACAACACGCGATCGGCTGGCATTATTTTATCGAGAGTGCAAGATTTGTGAAGCAATCTCACGGAGTGTTGTCTCCGAGAAGCCTGCTTTTGTGTACAGAGATATCAGTTGTTCGAGTCCCTGTTGGACACGAAGCATAGGGAAGGCACCTCTTGTGACGATGTGACATCTGGATCGAAATCCGCTGAGAAGAACTTTTGGTGGTGATGCCGAGAATGGCGAGAGGACCTGTGAAATGTTGGTTGGTCCACAGTAAATCAGCTCAAGAGGTTTCGTTTCAACCATGAAGCCCAGAAACTCTTGGTCTGGTTCGGTTTCCAGGACAATTGGTTTGCCATAGAAGCCTTCGTCAAGGAGAACTTCATAGGGTGGTAAATCTTTGAGACGGGTGTCCCCAAAGGTAAGCCTGTTATCGACATAACGGATATGTCGAATGAACAGATTATGATTGGTCAAAACTTGTCGAAAATTGATTGACCAGATTTGTTCACTGATGGAGACCACCATGAGACAAAGAGCTGGAGACAATGGACTTCCCATTGGACTGCCTCTTTGTTGGCGAATGCAGCGTTTTCCAAGTGCAAAAGTCTGCTAATATTCAAGGCTGTTCTCAAGAGGTTCGGTACATCTTTGATGACAATTTTCCGAGTGACATTGAGACGCCGAAAGGTGCGACCTTTGATGAGATCACCAGGATTGTTGGTCTTTCCCGGATAGACTGAAAATGCTTCATTGTCACCAACATCCATGTGAGGACGAAGAAAATCCAACAGCTTATACCAGGAGCCAAGGAACCGATCTTGGTCAATGCTGGTGAAGAAGCCAGCAAGGTCTTGGTTTGCCAACATCAGGTCTCCATCTACAGGAGCTTCATGAAGGATTTGAAGGAGAGTGTAGACATCTCCTGTAGCGAAATGTTGGGGACATGCCACCGGGATCAATTGGAAGATCATCCTTGCTAGAATGTTGAGCATTGGTCTGAAAGGAGAATCGACAAAGGAAATGATTGGTCGACCACTTTGAAAGGATTTCTTTTTTTTGTTTGCCAGGATGTATCCGGATGGCAATTGGCGACCTTTTCCTACTGCCCAAGGGTAGGGACGACCGTGTTGGTGTTGGAGGTCGGACACCAGGGATTGCACGATTTGATCTGGGGAATCATCAAGGGGTTGGAAGATCGATGCATCCATGAAGGTGTTTTCCATTGCCTGAAAATAGAGGCATGGGCAGAAGATTCGCAAGGACAAAGCTTGTTTGTCTTCGCAATGGAAGATTGCCCCTTGGAACAGGTGTTGGAAGGATGTGATGGATGACTTTGTGATGTGGCAGGATACTTCATTCCTGTGTTGTTGCCACAGCGAGTTTGCCAGTTCGGTGATGAGGCTTGACGGCATGGACGGAAGTCCATTTCGTTTGGTCCATTGACGGAGACCAAACCGCAAACTGGAGATGTAGTCTTTCATTGAAGGAAAGACCTTGTTCAGCAACGAGCCTTCAGGGATGACTGCCATTTCCTCAGGTAGGTGTTGGGATAGCAATGAGCCTGACAGTACCCAATGTGAGTCTGAGGGATTGAGCGAAGCAGTCTTGTATTTGGACCAATTTGTGCAACAGCATGTAGCCATGGGATCCTGAGACCAATCCACGATGGCCTGTTTGTGATTGCAAAGCTGGTCAAGCACCGAGGCATGTTTGGTGAAGACTATTTTGAATGAAGGTTTGTGGCAGGGAACTTGATAGGCTATCATTTGATGATGCCATTGGTGAAGGAATTTGGTAAGGGTGGTATGGAGATTTGGACTGAGGGACCAAGGTGCACGTAAGGCAGAGGCCTTGGGAGCAGGTTTGCCTTTCCACCATCTGATGGTATCATCGATTGCTTGAAGTGAGAGAGTGCGGAATGGCTCTTGAATGTTATTGGCCAAGCGTCGAAGAGTGTGGCACATGGTGAGGCCCCCTTCGTGGGATCGCAGCATTTTGGTTTGCTCGAACCTGGCTAGGGTATTGGACCCTAACGCATGGATGATCTTCCATAGTTCCAATCTGCTTTGGAACCGATCTGAGTTGATGATGTCCTTGACGAGCTGTAGGGTGAACTTGTGTTTGGCTCGACGCCAGAGTGTGGCGAGGCCAAACTGAGCATTAATGTTCATCGTGGGCTTTTTGAGGATGCCCTTCTTCGGATGGAAAAATTGGCAAATGAAAGGAAAATTCAGTTTGTGTTGCCATTCCTGGATGAGTGCCAGTTCCAGGCGACGATAATCTGCCCGTTCGACGAAAAGTGGAAGTGGAGACCAAATGTAGAGATTTTGGTGCTCCTTCCAGAACCTCAAGGCAAGTTCAGCCTGGACCAATTTGTCATTGGTCAGTTGGAGAAGTTTCCTGGATCGGCTGTACTCTCGATCCAGGGTGTGATGCATGGCAGACCCAATGTAAAATGTGGGTTGCATATTTGGAATGTGTGTAAAACGAATGTACACACACTGAGAGCGAAAAAAGTGCCATGCAAAAAGATTATCTTGTGTGAGGCAAGTGTGGAGCCCCACAGATGTTGGAGATTGGCACACCCTTCCAAAATCGCCTTCAGTTTTGGATTAGTTTTGAGGCCATGGATGACCGACAAAATCATCATTCGGGTTTGAATGATGCGAAAGCCCTGGAAAAGAGAAATGGTTGAAGACATCGTGAACGGTGTGAGGATGTAGAGAATCAAAATCATCGAATGAAGGGTTTGCAAATGAGATTGAAGCACCTTGTGCTTGAGAGCTTTGCGAAGGCTGGCGGCTAGTCAATTGGTCATGCTGATGGCCGCGGTCAAGAGCTTCATGAGGTTCAACGCATCGAAGTTCTTGTCCAGCATGGTGATGGGAACCCCCATCATGACCGCCACTTTCTGAACCTGCTCAAGAGATTCAGCCGGTTGTTTGGCCCACCATGTTTCCGTCTTGGAAATGTTCGTGTTGAGAACACTTCGTTGGTGTTCGGTAATTGGAAGTTCTTTGAGCCACTTTTGGAACGACCGAACTGCCAGCGTGTTTGGCATGTTTTCTTCCAACCAAGTGTTGGAAGTGGCTGGAACGGTGAGTAGGCATGACGGGGAAAATGTCGGTGAAGTGGTGGATGAAGCGCCGTGAAGAGCGCGTTGAATGGGAGTGGATTGACAGTTGGCACCGGACGGTGGATTGGGTGGAGGGGTGGATGGTTCGTGGTTGTCTTCACCAAGTCTTTGACGCAGGTCAGCCAATTGTGTTCGCAAAGCGGTGATCTCATGCTGAGATTCAGGATCAGCTGCACGTATGGGGAGCCACGCTTGAATATGTTCAGCAACCATCTGTGCCGCATACTTGGTGTTTGCAGTCTTGTCGAGTAATTTCCCATCCTTTCGAGCCCTGCATTGGGACGCCTTGTCCAAGTCAATGCCACGGTTTCTCAACTGGGAAAGTAACTCCGTAGCAAACACCAACGCAGCAATGTCTCCTGTCGGAATGAGGAACAATTCACGTCCGTGAGCCAATTTTCGAAGCCAATGATTATTGGCCTGCTGGTAAAGCAGGGCTGCGACCGGTAGAGTCAAAGGATCACATCCTTCAATGTCCAGTTTTTGGGAAAAGGCTGACTGCCTGATGGACCGTGGAAGAGTGAGGCCGTTGAACTTCTGATTGTCATAATGGTCTTTGTTCTGCTGCCATTGTTCGTTGAGGTCAAAACCATAGACCCGGGTAGCCTCATTCGTCTCTGTTGGAGGTGCTTGGCGAGATGGTGGAGTGCCAGTTGAACGTGGCTGAGATGGTGACACTGAAGTTGGTGGAGTGGGTGAGCAAGGCTGAGTTGGAGGACAATGCTATGACCCTGGATAGGGAAGAGTAGGTGGTGGAGGCGCATTTGGTGGAGTTGGTGGAAAAGGATGGGAGGCATTCCAGCTCTGTGGAGGAGCCGGTGGTGACGTGGTCCAGGTACAACCCATTCCGTAAGGTCCCGACACGTTGACCCCCGTCTTGGGGTAGTGCTGAGTCCTGAGGTCGAGGCATACTATGTAAGGTCCGAACTGCCGTTCCCATAGGTCCACACCATCGAGGAAAGAACGGCATTGTCGGCACTTGCCCTTGTGGAAGAGGACGAGTGCGCTCAGGCGCTGGCGATCGAGAGCGATCAGAGCTGGCCATGGTTGGTATCACCACACAAACCTCTTACAGCTGTTTGATAAATGGCTAAACAACAAGAAGCACTGACAAATGGAAAAATGGGAAAGGTTACAAGACCAATGCGACCTGTCTGACCTGTCCATGAGGCCTCAAATGTGCCAGGATTTCAAAACAGCTCAAAGCAGTGTGAAGTGACAGCAAAACAGCACAATGAAGTGAGGACGTTGATAAATCAATGGCCCTACACGTAATCCAATGATGGATCAATCAAGTGGATCAAATCAAATCAGAATGTAGCAGCCGTACAGCAAATTCATTTTCCAAAATGTGAGTCCAGGTTTCCCTAGAAAGGTCGTGACCGGTTTCCGGTGCATTGTCGCCATGGCCAGGCCTCAGGATTCCTTAGTTACTGGTTTCCGGACGGCTATCATGGTGGTCAAGATTTGGGTTTTCCGGTGGAAGCGGCGAAAAATGCCTGCTTCTTCGATATCTATATTCCTCAGCCTCTGAGTCAGATCCCTGCTCGAACGGAACTCTGTGCCAGACAAGCGCAAAGAAGCAAATGCCGATGTGTCGGCTGTGGCAAATTGTGTACTTCTCAGAAGTAATCACCACTCCGCAGCCCGGAATCTTCAACTGGGCCATTTCGTTGCCTCCAGCATCAAGGCGAAGATGTGCATGTTTGCCTCGATACAAGGCTCCAATGAGCACCGGCTGTTGTCCTTTTCCTTTCTTGGTGCTGCGGTCAAGGAGATCTCGCATTGCCCAAGAAGGATATTCATCCGTTCTCGCAACTTCGGCACCTCGGCAATAAGGGCCAAAAGTGGGCATGCCGCATCGTTGAGGATCTTTGGGGTATGTCCAGTCAGCCGGACGAAGCAATCCTTCTGTCAAGATGCACTGAGCACCATGTAGATTGGTGCCATGGAGAAGTGCCCACGTGTGGCAATGTTGGCCTTTATAAGTTGGTGGAAGAGCGAACTTGGAAATATCAGGCATAGGGATGATCAAGGCTTGATTCTGAGTGGTTGGCAACGTGATAAGTTTAGCCTTCTCTTCGATGTGTTGGGGGGAATCACATCAAGAAGACCGGAGCCTCCGATGATCTTGGCGGCTTTGTGAGCCTCTTCAAGAGGAATCTCCTTGCTGAGTTGAGTGATCGATTCAATTAGATCGTTCAGCTTTGTCTCATCGACTGTCTCAGTCAGCCGGGGTTTCTCCTTAGCTGTGAGCTCACAGGGCACCTTCATTTGGGTGCGCTCATTTAGAGCATATTGGACATAGCGTGCCCAATCTTTATTGACATCTTTCGAGAAGTCAATACGGGTATACATGGCCCTCTGGTATGACTGTAGACTCCCGTGGTGGTGAGTTGTAGGCGGAGGTTGCCTGCCGATCCCGATGTCTTTCGGGATCACTGGGAGTGTGGTGCTTCTTGGCTTTCTTGCTCAGATCAGAATGGTACGACTGGAAGGACTGATTGTCCGAATGGGGATGGTAGGCTGTGATGGGTGGTGGTGGCGGTGTTTTGTGAGCTGGTGTAAGATGAGTTTTTTGAGGTCGATGGTGAGTGGATGATGGTTTGGACTGGGAGTAGTTCCACCATTGTTGGTGGGATTTGGAGTGGTATGAGGGGTTAGTGGAGCTCCACTATCCCCAATCTTGCCAGTCCTGGGAGTTGTCCCAATTTGAGTGCCGTGTTTTGTACTGTGGTGGATGCGACCAGTCAGTACGTTGTTCGGCTTGGTCGTGTGCGGTCTCATCAGGTCTCCGAGAGCGCCGCTGGTTCGAGTCGAGGTCACGACTTGGTGATCTGCTGGCTGGAGAAACTGAGCGAAGTGAAATGGAGAAAACAGTCTGAGGACGTGACTGGCTGCGACGACGGCGTCTGGAATCCTTTGACCTGGCATGACGTCGCTTGGGGCTGCGACGGGTTGAAATCGGACGTTTGTCGGGGTGATGAGAAGGTCAGTCCCGAGCAGGAGAACGTGAGCGACGATGTAAGTGTGGTGTTGAGGATTGTGGATATGAAGCTGGACAGGGTTCCGGAGGAGGTGGAATGATTGGGAATGCCGGAGGTGGAGGGATGTTGAACACTCTCTGTGTGGTGGCGGAGTGCTTGGTATGGATGAATGTTCAACTGGAATTGGTGGAGGCAAAGTAGGTGTGAACGTTGGCGTAGGTGGTGGCGGTTGTGATTCTTTGAATTATATAACTTCTTTAAGGCTTCATCAATTCATCAAGGTCTGCCTTTGTGGAAGATCGAAGTTTTTCGATCATCTCGTCGGGATTGAACGGAGGTGGATTGGTGGACGGTGCCTGTGGTGGAGCAGGTGGAGTGGTCGATGTCACTGGATTAGGTACTGCAGAAGCAGGTGCTGGTGAAGGGTGAGGAGGTGGAGTGGACGACTGTTGGGAGATGAGCTGTTGGAGATGTTGAAGATTGTTGAGATGGGTCATCGTCTGATTCGAGAGTTGTTGGTTGAGCGCAGCGTTTTGCTGCTGGAGAGCCTGAATCTGAGCTTGGGACTGAGCCAACGATTGTCCTGAATCACATCCAGAGTTCCACATCGGCTGCATGAACTGATCGGAATTGTTTGGCACGCCCATCCAGGGTCGATTTTGCCAGTTAAAGGGAAACATGGCGACTGTCCAGGTGTGAAAAGATCAAAAGTTTCAACTAAATGATGCATCCACATGACATGCAAAAGTCGTGATAAGGCCCAAAGGCCCTCGGTATTCAAGTCAAAACCCTGTGGACGGCTTACGTGTTCAACCCTCGAATTAGTGCACAACTGGACCGTACCAAAGACCATAAAAAGAAGAGATCACCATACCTGCAAGCATGTCCTTTGCCTGTTTTATGTAAATGGCCGCGATCAGTCTCTTGAACATCACTGGAACAGGCTACTGACATCATGCACAATCAAAGAAAATTGAGTCCCAGGCACAGCGGGCAGCTGTTCAACACGTCGACTTCGACAAGGTGAAAAGCTGAAAAAAGGCCATCTGTTCCACTTTACTTAGACGAATTACTAATTCAAAAGTGTGAATTCAGTGGTCGAGTCAAAGGATCAAACGTTCGGCTAGCCAGCCGTTCCCCGAAGGGCTCATACCATCATGATGAAGTCAGTATGAGTAACACACTTGCAAAGAACTGTCATTGCGAATTGGGTTGTGGAATGCATCGTACGTGCAAAAACAATTCAGTAACACCTGACAGGAATGTGTTGGTGAAAGGACCTGAGAAGTATCGAGAAGTTACCATTGTCGTGGCCAGATCTAGATGCAATAAGGTGGAAGCTGACCCTTTCCTTTTTAAAGCCAAATCGTTCCCATCTTGACAAAAAGCGACAACAGTGCAAACCAGAAAATGAAAACAAGTTTTGAAACGGCATGGTGGTTCTCGGGTTAGCCACATCCCATCATGACGAATAAACTGGAAAATGGAAGCAGGTACGTGGAGTTGATCAGACTCCATATCCTAGTCAACTGCATGGAGCTTCGTTGGCGACAGCCATGCAGCGACCCTGTCGCCCCCTGCAATACTAAATGAAATGACATGAATCCCCCTGCAATACTAAAATGAAATGACATGAATCAACGTGAAAGCGAAGGAAAGAACAAGGTTGGAGTCAACAAACCAGGTAGAAGTTTTACATCTTTTCAGACACACACACACACACGCACAGATGCCTCTACACAGAGCAGCTTTGACACACAGACGCTTTTACACAGAGAAGCCGTTACACAGAGCAACTTCTACACAGTGCGGCTTTTGCACACAGACGCCTTTACACAAAGAAGCTTTTCTACACAAACACTTTTACACATAGAGGCCTTTACACACAGAAGCTTTTACGCACAGAGGTTTTCACACGGAAGCTTTACACAGAGAAGCTTTTACACAGAGAAGCGTCTAAACAGAACATCTTTTATACACAGAAGCATTTACACGCACAAAAGCTTTACATACACACAGAGCTTTTACACACAGACGCTTTTACGCATAGAAGCTTGTTCACAGAGCTTACAGACCGAAGGTTTGACGCAGAGAGGCCTTTACACAGAGCAGCTTTTACACACAGACGCTTTTACACAGAGAAGCACAGAGCAGCTTTTGCACACAGACGCCTTTACACAAAGAAGCTTTTATACACAAACGCTTTTACACATAGAGGCCTTTACGCACAGAAACTTTTACGCACAGAAGTTTTTACACACAAGCTTTACACAGACAAGCTTTTGCACAGAGAAGCCTCTACACAGAGCATCTTTTATACACAGAAGCACTTGCACACACACACGCACAAGCTTTTCACACACGCCTTTACACACAGAGCTTTTACACACAGATGCTTTTACGCATAGAAGCTTGTTCACAGAGCAGGGTTTACACAGAGCAGCTTTTACACACCAAAGCTTTTACACAGAGAGAGGCCTTTGCACAGAGCAGCTTTTACAATCTTTTACACACAGAAACTTTAAACACGCAAATGCCCAAGATTTTACACAGACAGGGCTTTACACACAGAGGCATTTACACAAAAGTTCTTCACACAGATGCAGCAGATGCTTCTACACACAGAAGCTTTTGAACACAGATGCCTTTACACACAGAAGCATTTACCCAGAGATGCTTTGACATATACACACCTATACACACAGAAGCTTTTAGACACAGATTGTTTTCAGAGAATCACGGAAGCTTTGACACAGAGAAGCCTTTACACAGAGAATCTTTTACACACAGAAGCTTTTACACACACAAGCTTTTCCACAGAAGCTTTTACACAGAGAAGCTTTTACGCACAGGAGATTTTACACACAGACGCCTTTACACACAGAAGCTTGTACACACGGAGGCTTTTACGCACAGAAGCTTTTACACAGAGAAGCCTTTACACACAGACGCTTTCCCACAGAAAAACCGATTCCACAGAGCAGCTTTTACACACTTCAACAAATCGCAATTTTTCGTAAGTTTTTGACGTTCGGCCATCATATCGTGCGAAAGGGTTGCATCCGGCGTTGGAAAATCGCAATTTTTGACGTTGGACAATCATTTTGCGTGAAAGGGTTGTGCCTGACCTTGTAAAATCGCAATTTTACACAAGTTTTATTTCGCGCGAAGCGGTTGTGCCTGACGTTTCAAAATGGATAAAGTCGCAATTTTACACCAATTCTTGAACGTTTGCATCTAACGTTTAAAAATCGCAGTTTTCCCACAGTTATTGCCGTTTGACTTTCATGCCACGCTTGCATCTGAACTTTCAAAATCACAATTTTGCACCAGTGTTTGACGGTTGACCCTCATTTCGTGCGAAGGGGCTGCGCCGGGCCTCACCAAATTTGCATTTTGCCACATGTTTTGGATGTCCGACCTGCGCGATCTCTGCAGAGGGTTGCCCGTGCCCAAAAGAAATTCACATTCCACCGCATGTTTGGGCGTTCGAAACGCACGATCTCCGCAGACAGTTGCTGCGGGCAAAGAAGTTTCGCATTTCACCACACCACATGTTTGCCCATCCGACACGCGCGATCTTCGCAGAGGGTTGCCCAAGGACAAACAAGACCCGCATTTCGCCACACGTTTGGGTGTCCGACACGCCGCAGAGGGTAACGTTTCGTAAGCCACCGCCTGGCTGTCCCTGCCGCCAGAGAGAAATAGAATGAAATAGAAGAACTGGAGAAGCCTGATTTTGCAGGAGTTCAGATACAATTTGATCACCTGGAAGTTAGCTGAACTCCTGTGTAGCAACTCATGTGTAACAATTTCTGTGCAAATTACCTTGCAGGCGGGAGTCTTGTAGGAGTTCAAGTAGAAGTGGATCACCTGCAAGTCAACTTCTCTGTAAATGACATTTTCAAGTTTTGTAGGGGTTCCCTAGAAGTTGATCACCTGTAGCTGATGTAGGTGATGTTGTCTATGTTGTAGATGATGAAGATGATGTTGTAAGTGATGTAAGGTTATATAGATAGATTTGAAGATGTAGGTGATGTAGAGGATGCAGTGATATAGATGATGATGTAGGTCATGTATGCGTTGTAGATGATGTATGTCATGTAGATGAGGTTGATGGAAAAATATTGTGTAGGTGATGTAGATGGTGTAGGTGAGATAATAGATGATGATGATGATGATGATGATGATGATGGTGGTGGTGGTGGTGATGATGATAATGATGATGATGTAGGGAAGACGGTGCAGAAGATGTATGTGATGTGGGTGATGTAGAGGATGTAGTGATGTAGATGATGATGTAGGTAATGTATGTGTTGTAGATCAAGCATGTCACATAGATGAGGTTGATGGAAAAATGTGTAGGTGGTGTAGATAATGTAGGTGAGACAGATGTAGGTGATGATGATGATGACGATGATGATGGTGATGATGATGATGACGATGATGATGGTGATGATGATGATGATGATGGTGTAGATGTAGATGTAGATCTAGAGAAGACGGTGTAGAAGATGGTATAGCAGATGTAGGTGATGTAAAGGGCATAAGAGATGTGGATGATGTATGTTAGGTAGATGAAGTGAAAAGTGAGGCGGACAGCAGTTCTTTGGAAAAAACCCTTCGCACGAGCTTCGGGAATATTGGCCACAGTATTGCAAACGCTTGTGGAAAAACGGTTTTTCATAAAGTGTTTGTGCTGTGATTGCGCCTTGCACGCCCGACCTCTAGAGTAAGAAGGGCGGGCAATAAACATACTTCACTCATTGCGTGTTTGGCAACTGTTTTTGTTTCTGGCTGTTGGGGATACTTTTTGGGCTTAATTATTTTTTTTGATTTTGGTTTTGTTTAGCCATTGCAGAAAAACCAAGCAGAAATTGTCAATGGTTGCAAAGCAGTGAGAGAATCATCGCAGATGTAGTGGTTGCAAAGATGTGCAGTGTCAGTGGTTGCAGAATGCAGTGAAAAACCGCACTCCCAGGGTGTCCCCTTCTGAAAACTAATAGGTATTTGCTGTAGGTGGGATTGGGGTTTTGTGAATTTTCTCAAACGCCATAGTGAGATATTTGGCAAGTGACAATACATGAGGTGACAAAGCGACAGAATACAGTGGCGTCCACTGGCATTTTTCGGGTGTCCCATCACGCCAGAGATATAACACGAACTGCCCACACGCAATGTCGACCTTTGACAACACATTCTCTGCATGACGATGGTAAGACATCGATGTGAAACACAATAAGACATCATAAGACATCTTGAGAGAGAAGAACTCTTGCACATTTGCTACCTGTATGGGCCTACTGCATGGGTGTAAAAGAGGGCTTGAGAATGCTTGAGGTAGGTTGAGATAAGTTTTGTTAGGCGTAAGAAAACGGTTTTCCCATTTTCGGATTTTCTGTTGTGGAAGGTTCCATCAGTTCGTAGTCTTGGTGATCTTAATAAACACCAGCAACGATAGTGGCTGCCATTGAGCCAGCTCGCTATACAATGTTGAAAAAGATGAAACTCACGGACTTCACTCCACAGATTGCAGTTTCTCCCAGTGCAGTGGGGGTGGGCGGTGGAGAGCCACGGGTGGAGCCCTCCAGCCGTTGACGTCTCCGAGCCTTTCGGCGCCTGAGGTTGGTTACCGCTGCACTCGGTGGCTTTCAATGGCCACACCGCCGTGGTGGAGCAGCTCCTCGCGGCGGGCGCCGCCGTGGATGCTGTGGACAGCAAAGGCCAGGAGCCCCAGAAAGGGCAGGTGGGGACGATAGGGGGTGGAGGGATGATGTGATGCAGAGTGAGTGAAAGAACAAACTCAATTTAAAGTTATTTGATGACTTTCAATGCGCCATGTGCACAGAGCTGTGGCAGGATAAAACTAATAGGTATTTGCTGTAGGTGGGATTGGGATTTTGTGAATTTTCTCAAACGCCATAGTGAGATTTATTTGGCAAGTGACAATACATGAGGAGACAAAGCGACAGAACACAGTGGCATCCACTGGCATTTTTCGGGTGCCCCATCACTGCAGGGATATAACAGGAATTGCCCACGCGCCATGTCCACCTTTGACAACACATTCTCTGCATGACGATGGTAAGACATCGATGTGAAACACCATAAGACATCAGAAGACATCTTGAGAGAGAAGAACTCTTGCACATTTGCTACCTGTATGGGCCTACTGCATGGGTGTAAAAGATGGCTTGAGAATGCTTGAGGTAGGTTGAGATAAGTTTTGTTAGGCGTAAGAAAACGGTTTTCCCATTTTCGGATTTTCTGTTGTGGAAGGTTCCATCAGTTCGTAGTCTTGGTGATCTTAATAAACACCAGCAACGATAGTGGCTGCCATTGAGCCAGCTCGCTATACAACTTTGAAAAAGATGAAACTCACGGGCTTCACTCCACAGATTGCAGTTTCTCCCACTGCAGTGGGGGTGGGCGGTGGAGAGCCACGGGGTGGAGCCCTCCAGCCGTTGACGTCTCCGAGCCCTTCGCCGCTTGAGGCAAAACACCGCTGCACAGGGCGACTGACCGTGGCCACTCCGCCGTGGTGGAGCAGCTCCTCGCGGCGGGCGCCGCCGTGGATGCTGTGGACAGCAAAGGCCAGGAGCCCCAGAAAGGGCAGGTGGGGACGATAGGGGGTGGAGGGATGATGTGATGCAGAGTGAGTGAAAGAACAAACTCGGTTTAAAGTTGTTTGATGACTTTCAATGCGCCATGTGCGCACAGCTGTGGCAGGATAAAACTAATAGGTTGTAATTCCTGCAGATGGAATTGGGAATTTGTGAATCTTCTAAAGTACACTGCACCAGCGAAGCCAGAGACATGAACGTTTTCCGAGTTTGTTTTAGGCTGCGGGGATTGCGTTTTTTGGCGCTGTCATGGTGGGATGTTTGGCAAGTGTCAACATGGGGTGACAAACCGACACAAGCCGCAGAAGACAGTGGCATCCACTGGCACAGTAAGAACTTATTAACAGCGATCAGGACACCAACGATAAGGTTATATTAATATCTGGTGGGTGATACGTAGGACATCTGCTAGGAGGTCTTCCAGACATCAATATAAAGCATCCGAAAAACAACTTGAAAAGCAATGACACTAAATGATGCTTTCCGGATTTTGGGGGTCCAAACTCAGCCCCACATCCGTCTACTCCGGGCCTTGGCACTTCCATCTGCGTAGAGCAAGGCAAGACGCCGTACGACATCGCCAAGGATAATGACCACCGGAAGGTGATGGGTGTGCTGGACCCGGTCCCTTGGCGCTGGGATGAACACCCCGTGGTGGACCAGGGGCTTCGGCACACGTGGGCTATAGAAACCTATGAAGAAATGGGGGGTTGTTCTTATTGGGTCGTTGCAACCCTGATGTTGTGAAGGTGTCATGCGCTTGAATTGACTCCGATGCGTTGCCATTCTTTTTGTGAGGTATTTGTGGCCCTTATCAGTGGCCGGAGCTGCAGATGTGCCTAGGCTGCTCCGCAATCAGCGGAAGCCTTGCGAAACACAAACAGCTTTGATGCAGATAGTACAGCAGATTACAGCAGGCCTAACATAATAATTGTATATAATTGTAATAACATGCAATGATGCATAATGTGAAGTGATATCAGTATATAGATTTGATTTACAGTAAGTGGCTCTACACTTGGTATACTTGACATGAATTGCGAGGAGATGGGTTTGTTTTGAGCTGGCGAGAAAGACTGTGATCCGCAGCCATGTTGTAGAATTTCGTCCCAAACCTATCGCGGTATAAGATAAAGATTATGTAGCCATGCTGTCTATAACTTGGTTTTGGACACCCGTACCAGTGGAAAACACCGAGGCAACTCTGCGCATGAAACTGTACAAGACTTGAAGGAAGAAGCGGAGCGGCTTGGCATCCTTACAGTTTAAGCTTCTTTGGGCCAGTTTTGGCGTGCTCAGGTTTTCCTTGTTGACAGCCTTCCTGTAGTCAACACGTGTGAAAACTTGTGAAATGTGTGGAAAGATCTGGGTTCCTTGTGGATGAATTGTTTTCTTTTCCTACTTTCCTTCCGTAAGAGCCTTGTCATTGCATTTGTTTTACAACTATGAAGTAGAAGCAGAAATGTGGTGGGTTCTGAGTGAAGTGATTGATCGATATTAATACTTAAGGGCCAATCACAGCAACCTCTTTTGTGGACTGTGCTTGCTGCTTGAAGACTTCCTTCATGAATGTTGCCTGAGAATTCTCCCACCAATTCTGGCAAGAGATGTGAAGAAAGACATCGCGGCAACACCATGCAAGAATAGTTCTTCGACCATGAGTTGTAGCAAGGATGTTCAAAATGGATGCAACCAGCACTTGTTGGCCCTGGCAAATAGAGGCAGAGCATCCCCCAGCCACTCATGTAAGACGCTTTTTGTTTCAATTGTTTCATTAACTTCCCTGTTAGATGGATTCGCTCCCCTGTTACATATTCCTGATGACATCTTAATAAAATTTCCAATTTTCCTTTGCACCTAGCGATGCTTTCAACAGAAGCCGTGCTACATAGCTACACGTGCCACATCTGTCGATTGCGGATCCGAGGCGCAAGTTGGAAACGACCATTGAGCATCTCAGTGGCCTCGACATGCAGCCGCTGCTGCTTGGCACAGTTGATGCGGTATGGACGCTGCTGGGTATTCTCCAACTGATTTAGAGCTCATGGGTTGGTTCACTGCTAGAACTCATTATTTCTTGGGGTGCCCTTTAGTGTTGCAGAATGCAGCCTGGAAAAAGGGCATGGTGTTTTGGTGAACATAGACTATCTAGACTTTGGCATTGTGGTGAAACTGCATGCTGCAACTGGGATAGCAGTTCCTGCTGGCCCCCTGACACACCAACATCTTGAAGAAGTGTAAGTACTGACCCAATAGCCGACTCAGCCACGAATACAAAGATGATAAACAACATATCGAACTATCAGAAGTCTCTTGAGAATGTAGCCACCTCTATAGCCTTCTGGAGACACCGTAAGTATTCCCCTTGAACCTCAATCACAAATCGATCAACTTGATTTCTCTTGGAGCCCATGAAGCGAGTGCATCAACTGCATCAGCCTTGATTTGACAAGTCGCTGTGGTCTCCCCAAAATGGTGGGCTGGAGCTTGGTCCAGGAATGGAGCGATGACTCTGCAAGAAGCCAACATTCTGCCTGGAAATACCCTGACGGCCGTCCTAGTGACTCTGATAGAAAAAGCAGTGGACACAAGACTTCGGACAAATCGAAGTACGCATTTGTATTATTAATTTTGAAAGCCAAACATATTCATACTCATTCAATCTCACTCAGCAACACAGAAAGACCATATCATCGCTTTGTCATAGATGTGTCCTGTTTTCCGCGCTTAGTATCGTTCATTGGAGCAACATTGGTTTTGCTACTAAAGTGTTTGGCAGAAAATTGCATATGTGTGCTGAGACATTCGTTTAGACACGCGGCATCATGTAGAAAGTGACTTTTTACGACAGGATTTCTCATGCTAGGCGGCTAGGCAGTCCGTTGATTTCGTGGTCGCCAGGACCCTGTGGTGCTGAAGGACTTCGGCCATGGGATTTCGATGAAGACGGCGCAATCCGTTTTCGATGAGTACGGGCCCAGGATAGACATGCTTGCAGACTGGAAGGATCTGAAGGATCCATCCTCCTTGGAGGAAGTGTCTTGTCGGCAAACCAGCCGATGCTCGGGCGGTGGAGGACGTAGGCATATCACTTTGGATGTCATGAATTTGGATTCATGTATATGATACCAATTGATACCAGCTGTTTATGTGGTGTAACGTTAGCATGTAATTCTGTTCACAGGGTCTCTGCGTCGTCGGGGGTCTGCGAAGCTGGCCTGAATCGTGGAAATCGTCAACGGATGTTTTGTCTTTGGCAATTGGGAATTTCAGCAATTCCTGTGCTGAAATCAGATTCCGGCTCGTTGATCGGATGGATAGATGCAGTATTGGATCAATATATAGGTAGTTGATGATTCGGATTGCACCAAGAAATTCCTTGCCCCTGCTGTGTACTCAGCTATCCGTACTTTCACTGATTATGTCATGTTTTCGAGGCAAAACATATCTCTTGGGATGGTTGACAAGATGTTGAAAACGTTCATTTTCAGGAAATGACCGAAGGGTTGTTGTCAGCTGGAGACCTGGATCATACCCTCACACTGAGTCCGCGTTGCCTGCACGCACCTTTTGTCATCTGATCGTTCCGATTGTGCAGGCGACCGGTTTGTGATTTGTGCGCAATTTAATGACTTGTAACTTTTGCAAGTTCAGGTCCTACCTGCCGGGCATGTGGCACTGAGCCAACTGGTGCGTCTCAGTCCGGAAGAGATCATTTTCCCAAAGCCGGTGCAGGTTCCCGGGGCAAGGACAGGTGTTCAAAGGGCGTTGCTGAGGCCAACAGAATCCATGCCCATGGATTGGGACCGGTAGAGGTTAGAGGTCTGAGCGCCTTGAAACGTTTGATTTTCGAACGGTGTGGGACTGCCTTGACATGGAGCCTGGCTTCAGCGGGGGTTCTTTCCTTTGGCTGTGGGGACTTCCCTGAAAGTCCACAAGCATTTCAAAGAGATTCTCAGAGGAAAATATATCAAAATCAGCCCTGGTGACCTCACCTCATTGGCCGTTTTGTGAATCAGTTTGGCCGGAAAAAAAGCAAAAAGCAAATGGGCCAACAGCACCGAAAGGCTTTGGCAAATGGTACAAATATGATGTTTTGTGTTTGTGTGTGGCAATCCAACCTGCAGATCAAGAACCCCTGTCAGGTAGAGATGCCAGTCTGCGTGGGTGCAAAAGCAGTATGGAGATCATCCGCGACAGGATGGACACCAGTGGAGGGTGCCAAGTTCTGCGATGGTCGAGTGGTTGTGGCACTGGACCATTTTTGCGATGTTGTTGTGACAGGATACTGTCAGCTGAAAGCTATTGGATTTATCGATCCACGCGATACCACTGCCAAAGTGGTACTTCTACACGTGGCTTGCAGGTCATGTCAAAACAATTTGGATCAGCTATGCTTAGATGCCGAAATGTTGGAATTATTCAAAAAGTGTGGCCCCAGTGCACCTTTGGGAACGTATGGCCACCAAGAACGCCTGCAAGCCCGTCAAGCAGGGCAAGAAGTGCTGAACATGCCAGTCATGTTCCACAGAATGCCACAAGTGTCTGGAAAACTGACCGCTCAATCGGCGCGTCATTTCAGCGTGGAAATCGATGGCACTGAGCATCGATTTGAAGAACTTCTGTCAGAGGCAGTGACTGCAAGTCCAACATCTCAGCTCCGTTCGACTCCAGCCTCGGAGGTGCGGTGCCTGGGGTGTGGTAGATGCATGATGTGCAAGTACAAACGTCGAAACTCTGCACATATTTTCATCTGTAGACAGTAGACATCCAACAGTATGTCCAAGCTTGAAAAACTACAAATCCATCTCAATCATCCCAGTTTTCCTTGCGAAATACCCCTTGAGTAAGACTTCTTCAAAACAAGTGTTCCCTGCTCCGTGGGCGATGCAGGCCAGGCCATCCGCAGCTGCATGGCTAGGAGGCGAACATGGAAATCCTGCGGCAGTTGCTGTGACGTCAGACGTGCCGGCAGCGACTCAGTAGAGATTTAGAGGATCCTCTTGGCATGTCCTGGCAATTGAAAATCATATGATTAGTTAAAGAATTCAAACCATGGCATTTTGAAAGTGCAATTTTGATTTCAACATGAATCTTTGGGATAGAAGCAGAATTTCTTATCCTCCGTAAATTTCAGGGGCGAGTTCGATGGCCTGATCCCCGGGACAAGCTCCACCAATTCATGCCTCTGAGGCGCCGCGGCCAGAGCGATGCCATTTGCTGCTGAGTGGCCGGTTCAACAGTGAAAGGTTTCTGATCTGAGATTGGCATAGATTGATTGGCGACATTTTTGGATTTAGCTGGACATGTTGTTGAAATTTGATCCTTAATTTTTCAATTGACAACTGGTTGCATCCTCCCTGTCATTTGGACTTTTCTGGCCACCGAGGACGATGAATTACATGAGAAGGGTGAAAAGGCGACTGGAAGAGAGAAGAGTTCCAGTGTGTATGGTCCAAGCTCAGGTCGGCCAAAGTTTTGCCGAGCTGACGCGGATAGGATTGGCCCATGCCAAAGGCATGGTGGCCTTCTGCACGTCGGACTACGGCGCCTATACAGGTGCTGGTTACGAAACCTTCCATGAATTGGAATATGTACACGACAACAAGTTGCATATCTTTCCCATTAGGCTCTGCGAAGAATGGCCACCCGCGCCGCAAAACAATCCAAGAGGCACTTTTCAAAATGAATTTGTGTTCAAGAACGGCCTAGTGTATGTAGATGATCGGCAGATGAATAATGCTGAAGGCGCTGCCGATCAGATTGCGGATTCTGTTACCAGCAGTGGCATCTTTGCCAATTAGGCAAAGTCAAAAAAAATCGATGAATGTGGCGGAAATCAAAGCCTACTGCTGCCGGATTCCACCCTCCGATGGTGCGATCCTTTGTGATTCCTGATTAAATTAGGTCAAGTAACAGGCCGATCATCCTTAACGATCAGAAGAGTTTACCCGAAGTGAGACATTCAAAACATCTAGAACATGGGCCTAAAGTCCCTGTCTCAAGGTAGACGAACCTGAACAAAACCTTGCAATTGAGCATGCGCCGAGTTGCAAAACCTTTGGACGTTTAACACAGTGGCATCCACTGGCACAGCGTATAGCGAAACCACGGTAAGAACGTATTAAGAATGATATTATGTTGGCAACAGCGATTAGGATACCAACGATAAGGTTATATATAGCAGGTGATATGTAGGAAATGTGCTAGTAGGTCTTCCAGATATCAATGTAAAGCATCCGTAAAACAAGTTAAAAAGCAATGACACTAAATGAAACTATCTGGATTTTGGGGGTCCAAACTCAGCCCCACATCCGTCTACTCCGGGCCTTGGCACTTCCATCTGCGTAGAGCAACGCAAGACGCCGTACGACATCGCTCAGGATAATGACCACCGGAAGGTGATGGGTGTGCTGGACCCGGTCCCTTGGCGCTGGGTTGAGCATCTCTTGGTGCACCAAAGCTTCGGCACATGTAGGATATAGGAACTTACCAAGAAATGGGTTGTTCTTATTGGGTCGTTGCAATCCTGATGTTGTGAAGCTGTCATGCGCTCGAATTGACTCCGATGCGTTGCCATTCTTTTGGTCAGGTATTTGTGGCCCTTCTCAGTGGCCGGAGCTGCAGATGTGCCTCGGCTGGTCGGAAAGCAGCGGAAGCCTTGCGAAACACAAACAACTTTGATGCAGATACTACAGCAGATTACAGCAGGTCCTAACATAATAATTGTATAAGAAAATGCCATGATGCATAATGTGAAATGATATCAGTAGATTTGATTTAAGTGGCTCTACACTTCGTATACTTGACATGAATTGCGAGGAGATGGGTTTGTTTTGAGCTGGCGAGAAAGACTGTGATCCGCAGCCATGTTGTAGAATTTCGTCCCAAACCTATCGCGGTATAAGATAAACATTATGTCCATGCTGTCTATAACTTGGTTTTGGAAACCTCTACCAGTGGAAAACACCGAGGCAACTCTGCGCATGAAACTGTACAAGACTTGAAGGAAGAAGCGGAGCGGCTTGGCATCCTTACAGTGTAAGCTTCTTTGGGCCAGTTTTGGCGTGCTCAGGTTTTCCTTGTTGACAGCCTTCCTGTAGTCAACGCGTGTGAAAACTTGTGAAATGTGTGGAAAGATCTGGGTTCCTTGTGGATGAATTGTTTTCTTTTCCTACTTTCCTTCCGTAAGAGCCTTGTCATTGCATTTGTTTTACAACTATGAAGTAGAAGCAGAAATGTGGTGGGTTCTGAGTGAAGTGATTGATCGATATTAATACTTAAGGGCCAATCACAGCAACCTCTTTTGTGCACTGTGCTTGCTGCTTGAAGACTTCCTTCATGAATGTTGCCTGAGAATTCTCCTACCAATTCTGGCAAGAAATGTGAAGAAAGACATCGCGGCAACACCATGCAAGAATAGTTCTGCGACCATGAGTTGTAGCAAGGATGTTCAAAATGGATGCAACCAGCACTTGTTGGCCCTGGCAAATAGAGGCAGAGCATCCCCCAGCCACTCATGTAAGACGCTTTTTGTTTCAATCGTTTCATTAACTTCCCTGTTAGATGGATTCGCTCCCCTGCTACATATTCCTGATGACATCTTAATAAATTTTCCAATTTTCCTTTGCACCTAGCGATGCTTTCAACAGAAGCCGTGCTACATTGCTACACGTGCCACATCTGTCGATTGCGGATCCGAGGCGCAAGTTGGGAACGACCGTCGAGCATCTCATTGGCCCCGACATGCAGCCGCTGCTGCTTGGCACAGTTGATGCAGTATGGAGGCTGCTGCTGGGTATTCCCCAACTGATTTAGAGCTCGTGAGTTGGTTCACTGCTAGAACTCATTATTTCTTGGGGTGCCCTGTAGTGTTGCAGAATGCAGCCTGGAAAAAGGGCATGGTGTTTAGGTGAACATAGACTATCTAGACTTTGGCATTGTGGTGAAACTGTGACTTGTGGACGTGATTTGATACGAAAAGTCCTCTCTGCATGCTGCAACTGGGATAGCAGTTCCTGCTGCCCCCCTGACACACCAACATCTTGAAGAAGTGTAAGTACTGACCCAATAGCCGACTCAGCCACGAATACAAAGATGATAAACAACATATCGAATTATTAGAAGTCTCCTGAGAATGTAGCCACCTCTATAGCCTTCTGGAGACACCGTAAGTATTCCCCTTGAACCTCAATCACAAATCGATCAACTTGATTTCTCTTGGAGCCCATGAAGCGAGTGCATCAACGGCATCAGCCTTGATTTGACAAGTCACTGTGGTCTCCCCAAAATGGTGGGCTGGAGCTTGGTCCAGGAATGGAGCGATGACTCTGCAAGAAACCAACATTCTGCCTGGAAATACCCTGACGGCCGTCCTAGTGACTCTGATAGAAAAATCATTGGACACAAGACTTCGGACAAATCGAAGTACGCATTTGTATTATCAATTTTGAAAGCCACACATAATTCATACTCATTCAATCTCACTCAGCAACACAGAATCTCAGAAAGACCATATCATCGCTTTGTTATAGATGTGTCCCGTTTTGCGCGTTTGTATCGTTTATTGGAGCAACATTGGTTTTGCCACTAAAGTGTTTGGCAGAAAACTACATATGTGTGCAAAGACATTCGTTTAGACATGCGGCATCGTGCGGCACCATGTGTAGGAAGTGACTTTTTACGACAGGATTTCTCATGCCAGGCGGCTAGGCAGTCCGTTGATTTCGTGGTCGCCAGGACCCTGTGGTGCTGACAGGACTTCGGCCATGGGATTTCGATGAAGACGGCGCAATCCGTTTTCGATGAGTACGGGCCCAGGATGGACGTGGTTGCAGACTGGAGGGATCTGAAGGATCCATCCTCCTTGGAGGAAGTGTCTCGTCCGCAAACCAGCCGATGCTTGGGCGGTGAAGGATAATATGTATTAATACTGAAGGTTTGATATCATTTTGGGTGTCATTGACTTCGAGCCATGATATACAGCACCAACATAACAGCTGTTTTGTGGCGGAAAGCATGTACTCTTGTTCAGAGGGTCTCTGCGTTGTGGGGGTCTGCCAAGCTGGGACACCTGAATCATAAGATTGATTTTGCATGATTTTGCTACGCCCGATCTATATTTAGTACAGGACAGGAAATACAGCGCATTGAATTGCATGACATCCCATTGCACAACGTACATTTATGTACATTTAATGTACTACAGTAGATAAACTTTATCTCATACACATACCCTTCCCAAGACCAAGACAGAAAACATGACCTTCCCGTTCCTGGTGTTCTCGGTATTAGAATGTCGACCAATGACATCTCCGTTGCGGCAGAATTGGACATCGTCGGCATAAATTTGAGATTTCAGCAATTCTTGTGGCAAAATATGCTAGAATGAAACTTGGGCAGAAGTTCCCAAAAAAGATTCCTTGTTGATAGGGTGGATACATGCAATGTAGATCAATAAATATAGTTGATGATCCGGATTGGGCCCATAGATTCCTTGCCCCAGCTGTGTACTTGGATACCCGTACTCTCCTGAGCAAGTTTCCGAGGCAAAACGCCTTTTGTGTGGTTGAACCATTTTCATGAAATGACTGAAGGGTTCATGTCAGCAGGAGACCTGGATCATACCATGGCTGGATGACTCCGAATCTGCATTGCAGTTTGTTTGTTGCACAAACACGTTTTACACCCTGTTATCTTCAATATTGTCACTATGATTGTGCTTCTAGGCGCGTCGGTTTTGATTTGTAGCTCTTGCAACTTCAGGTGCTCCCTCCCGGACACGTGGCACTGAGCCAACTGGTGCGTCTCAGTCCGGAAGATGTCACGTTTCCAAAGCCAGTGGAGGCAGGGGGGCAAAGGCGTTCAAAGGCTACCCTTTTGATCCATTTCGCCTGTGCCCAAAGAAGTTTCGTACCACAAAAATGGAACCGATGGATGCCATGCGCAGGCAACTGAAGTAATTACGTAGTTGACATTCAATCTGGACAGGGAGCTAAACGATTCAAAAGGGGCTCCTTTTCTATGGCCTTGGAAAGACTCCCCCAATGCAGGAAAAAAACAGTTCTTCCAGATCCTTGGGAGAAGAGATACAAAAGGCAAAGGAAAAGGAAAGCACAGCTTGTCCGATCTGGTGTCATGCACGCTACAGCCATACGTAAAGTTATGTTTAATATTTTGTTTTGTGAAACACGTGCAAGATCCATGAATGCGCCAACCTCGAAATATGGGTCTTGACGCGCAATACCAATACCAATGCCATGACGATTCGGGTTCTTTGACAAAATAAAACTTTCGAAACCTCCGTCAGGTTGAGATGCCAACATGTGTAGGTGCGGAATCTGTTTGGAGATCATCAGCCACAGGCAGGGTGGCCAGTTGCGGTTCGGGTTGAACCTAAGAATGGGGTACCTATTGATTCAAGGGTGGTAGTCCATACCTTTTGACAATGTAATTAATTATTGTTGAAACTCGTTACCAGCAGTTGTTTTCAGGTTGGCCTGATCCAAGACTTTCACAGACAAACATGTGAATTGGTAAGGAACCTGAACCGTGGTTCGGTTTCCAATTCTTCATGCCGGTTCGGTTTTGCACGGTGTGGTTTTACGTTTGGTCTCACTCGATTGTTGCTTCTCGGTTCGGTTTCCCGGCAGGCTGGGAACCACTACTGGGTGCGAAATTCAGCGATGGCCGAGTGGTTGTTGCACTGAGCCACTTTTGTGATGTTGTGGCCACGGGGCCATGTGGCCTGAAAGCTGTGGGATTCATCGATCCACACGATGCAAACGCGAAAGTCGCATTGCTACACGTGGCGTGCGAGTCATGTCAGAACAGTTTGGAGCAGCTGTGCTCCGATGCTGACATGTTGGGATCCTTCAAGAAATGCGGCCCCAGCGTACCGCTGGGAACTTACCGCCACGACGAAGACCTGGAGCTGCGTCAAGGGCAAGAAGCGATGAACATGAGAGTCAGGTTCCACCGAATGCCGCAGGTTTCCCGGAAACTTGTGGCTGACTCTGCAAGCCACTTCAGTGTCGAAATTGAAGGGGATGACCATCAGTTCGAAGAACTTCGGTCAGAGGCAGCCACGAGTGCAACAGCTTCAAACCCAACAGCATCGGATCCCCCGTCGGCTCCAGCGACCTCACAGGCGCAGTGGAGTGGGGTTGCGTGGTAAACATCAAACATCGAACCCCCGAAGTCATCTCACTGCCTTTTCCAGGTGCATCCGCAGGTGCATCCACACGTGCTATATATTTTTGGGTATGTTTGAACATTCACGGGGGAACCCCAGGGTAATTGTTAGTTGAAAACATTAGTTTCCCCATGAAACACGGTCATGGTCGACACAAACCATCCTTTTCCAACATGTTCCCCACTCAAAATGGCCATAATTATGGGACAACGGGACAACTCCAAAATTTGATGGTAACACCGAATTTTCACCCTATTGTCTAAGGTTTTCCACGGCTTTCCTAACTTTCCCCAAATTTCCCCATTCAAAAGTTGCCATTGGCTCCACGGGGCCTGGGCAGGCGATGCCCGCAGCCGCGATGACCTCAGACGTGTCGATGGCGACTCGGCACGGTGATCCAACGGTGGCTGCAACGTCGGCGGCCGAAGACTTGGAGATTTTGGGGTTGGAATTGTCGAATTCTTCAAATGGATAATATTTGATAATTTTTTAGAATATTCATAATATTCATCAGAATCTATATTAGTTAGATTTGATAAAAGTTAAAATAGTTGATGGGGTGCGAACAATAAGTTAAGAAAAGTGGAAGATTGAAACAGAAGAGCCGAATGGGAATTTACAGTGGGACCTTGCCTTCTGCCGGGTAAATCAGATGGTCGGCACTGCATATTATTGGTTTTATATGGTTTTATGATGTTTTATGCGCATTTTGGATGAGATCCAGAATCGCAACACACACACACAGAATGCTTGTCCTTCATAAATTTCAGAAATCGGAAACCGACGAGCCGACGAGATCCATGATTGGATCCAGCTCCTGTGACAGACCGCTCAGGCACAGGAGCGGCCAGAGAGAGGTCACCTGTTACTGAGCGGCCGCTTCAACAGTGATACGATTCTTGTCGAAGGTTGGGGAAGAAAAAATGTCACTTGAACATAGTTGAACCATGTTGTTGAAGTTTGATCCTGGATCTGTGAACCGTGTTTCATCTTTTCTTAAGTTTCATTCTGGATGCTGGGCGGACTGTCGGCCACTGAGGGTCATAAACTACATGAAAACGGTGAAGAGGCGCTTGGAAGAGAGACGAATACCTGTATATATGGTGCAAGCTCAGGTCGGCCAAAGTTTTGCCGAGCTGACGCGGATAGGATTGGGCCGTGCCAAAGGCATTGTGGCCTTCTGCACTTCGGAGTACGGCGCCTATACTGGTGCTGGCTACGAAACCTTCCATGAATTGGAATATGCACACGACAACAATTTGTATATATTCCCCATTAGGCTGTGTGAGCAGTGGCCACCTGCGCCACAAAACAATGAAAGAGGCACTTTTCAAAATCGCCTGGTGTTTAAGAATGGCCTTGTGTTTGTAGATGATCGGCAGATGAACAATGCCGAAGGCGCTGCCGACCAGATTGCGGATTCTGTTACCAGCAGTGGCATCTTTGCCAATTAGGCAAAGTCAAAAAAAATCGAAGAATGTGGCGGAAATCAAAGCGTACTGCTGCCGGATTCCACCCTTCGATGGTGCGATCCTTTGTGATTCCGGATTAAATTAGGTCAAGTAACAGGCCGATCATCCTTAACGATCAGAAGAGTTCACCCGAAGTGAGACATTCAAAACATCTAGAACATGGGGCTAAAAGTTCCTGCTACTCTCAAGGTAGAGGAACCTGAAAAAGCCTTGCAACTGAGCATGCGCCAAGTCGCAAAACCTTCGGACGTTTGCTTCAGGCAGTGACAGGACGTAGGTATTTGTTGAGACATGGACATGGCATGGGAGAAATACAGTAATTTGAAGGTGATTCATGTGCACATTATACTAAAGGTTCGAATTCCTGTAGTTCTCGGCTCAGCTTACACTTTTTTCACCCAGAGTTCATTGACCTTCAGGATTGCAGAGACATCACACCATGACTAACCTAGATTTGACCACATATGAATCTTTAGTGAATCTGGTGCAATCCAGACCCGGCTTGTTGCTTACCCTTGGTGAAAAATGGCTCTTATGCCGTTCCAGAGCCTGTCCTGGTTTGAAATCAATGGATTGCCAGACCTCCAGAGTTTCAACAGGTGATCCACTTGGAACTTGGAACCAGAAGTTTTCATGTTTTCACCACATTTCTTGCGGAGTTTCACCATCCTTGCGGAAATTCCCCTAGGGAATTCCACCTTCATGGCAAAGGATGGCCCAGATACCTCGGCAGGGCGTCCCAGATGTGAAACCTCCAACTTCGGAATCCACGCTGTTCTGACCTTGGAAGCTGATATGGTGAAAACATGTGAAAACAACAAACTTCTTGGGATCAAGTCAGGGCTGGTTCTCACCGGTCTCCTTGACGAATCGAGTCCAAAGATTTCCACTTTTAATTTTTCCGTTCTGTTTACGAATGTCCGGGGCATTTGTTTCAACTTCTTGTAGGTTTTGACCGATTGACCTAGGTTTCTCTAATCATCCAAGTTGACACTGCAAAAAGAAGTTGTGGTTACAGAAGGATTGTCTCGCAAGTTCAAGTGGTATATCATGGCATATGATGTTTTTTTAAATTTCTATAGTCTATAATACTGTAGGATCTATTTCCCCTTTCATGGATGTGTTTGCGGATGTCCAGCTTCGTTTCAGCTTCTCACCGGCTTTGTTTTTAGTAGTTGGTTGGTCTAAGTTTTGTTTCCAGGTTGACACTCCATATCGTTGACATCCAAGCCAAGAAGCGGCAAATCTATGCAAATTAATGCAATTCTAGGGTGGTAAGTCTGAAACCGCCAGTGAGGGTCAAGGCTGTTGATGCACCTTAGGGATGTCCCAAAAAACAGGGAGGCATCCCAATCCCCAAACTGTTGCGTTTCCCAACAAAGGCAACAAAATGGTCCATGGTGGATTCTTGTTGGGCCCTCACTTCAGAAGCGCCCAACTTCTGAAATTCCTGTCTAGCGCACCAGGCAGACCATGCTGGCGTCGAAGCAATTTTCCAGCACTTGGATCCCACCGGACTCTCAACTGCAACAGTTTTGGGATTTGCTGCGCGTTTTTGATGCGATATGCTCCTGAGTTCGTGTCATTGGACTCGGTGGGGAACTGGACTCAGGAAGTGGAACGCTCGGGAAGGAGGAGCTGCTGTCCATCCTCTCTGGCCTTGGCGTTTCTGATCAAGAGCTGCCTGGCTCACCTTGTCATGTCGGCATGTCCGCAGATGATCATAACCCCGTCCCTGGATGCACTTGTATCATTTGAAAAATTCAGAACTATCTCTTTACCATTCATCTCACTAAAATCAGGGATCACTAAACCACCAAGACACAGCTGCACTGTGGTGCTTCATTCGCCAAGGTTAGCCTTGCTTCAATCCACAGATGCTTGGTTTGATACACGCTTCATACAGAAATCTTAGGATATCTAGGAATCTAGGACCTAGGACCTAGATTGAGTTTCCACTGAATCAGGTTCAGGTCGTCATTGTTGACTTTCAGGTTCAGCTGTGTGGTGATTTTCTGTCGCACTCAGACATGACTTGTGCGATGTTTTTGCGGAACACATTGAAAGATGGCAAGGAAGTCGAAGGTCAGTGGGCTGCGTTAAGGAGATGTTTCAAGACCAACGAGTTCCCTACTCGCACTTCCTGCGGTGGATTTTCGCACCAGCATCCAACTCTGAAAGTGGTCATCAAGCCGATGTTTCATCGCATCTTGCCAGAATGATTACCGTCCTTCGGCCAGAACTGCCAAGGTTGTCATGATATGGTAAACACATGTAAACATAAAACAGGACAATAGGCTGAACAATTGGCTGTGGTTTCAAGCCACTTTGTTGGCATTTCGATGATCGCTGTGAAGTCCTTGTTCCTTCCCGAGTTTTTCATCGCCCTGATCCATGTGGATCAGCCAGGCAAGATGTTCAGACAGAGCTCAACATCTCAGAGCCGAATGACCTTGGTCTCTTGGCGCGGCTCCGTTGAGGATGTTGAGGTCTTGAGACATCTTTAGACTTAGACCCTTCCAATGCCCCGAAAGTCAGCAGTCAGACCTTGCTGCGAAGTTGATGACTCAGATGGAATTTTCATATCTTTGATAGAGAAAGCAATGAGAACATCCGACGGGAGGGTGGCAGACTTATTCCATCCAACTTCACCCAAAAGGAACTTGATTGAACTTTCTCACCGGGTCCGTCCAATGACAGGGCACCGCGTCATATCTGACAGGGGTGTCGTGTCGAAGATGGCTTTTGACACGGCATGAGCGTCAGCATCTGGAGTAAGGTTGATGTTGATGACGGTGGACAGTCCACAGTTGATACGGGTCGCAGGTTCTTCCAAGTCCAATGGTGGTAGATGAACAACTTGGCTTTTCATGAGGACTCACCACGAAAACACGTCAAATCCTGAGGTTCCAAGGTGGAAGCGGAGGTCTGGCGATCTGGGGGAAGTTGTTTCCATTGGGATCCACAGGGACAAAGTTTCACAGAGTTGAGAAGTATTCACGAGGACGTGTTGGCGCGGTAGGTCGTATTGACTGATTTGACTGGCTTTATCTTGCTTTGTTGGGATCTACATTTTTTGCTATGACATTGTATCACATTGTATCCACCTTGATGATTTCCATAATTCGTCCTGTTGCGGCAAATGTCCCTCACTGGGTGACCTCCAAGCATTTCTCAGATTTCGGGTTTCAATCTTAGAAGAACCCTATGCAGGAAGCATATTTTCCACGCTTTTCTGCAACAGAAAAAACTAGAGCTGAATCTCTAAGATATCTTTTCGCTTAATTTTTTGGTAGTCCAAAATGTCGTGCTTGGCTTTCCAGGCAGATGAAACTGAAATCGAAAATTGCTGAGATCTCAGACTTGAGGATTCCATGATATGTTTCCTCACATGTTCATGCTTGAGGATCCATGCTCAATGACATGTGACATTGGGCTCTGAAAGATGCGTTTATTAAATGCGTTTAACTTTGCTTTTGCACTTTGGGTGCTGCCAGTGCATGACAATCATTTGTTAATATTTGTTAGTAGTCCAATGAACCAAGCTCAGGAACGCAAAAGCCGCAAAATCTAGAATCTATACTATTATGACATTATGATACATTATGACTGATCCACCGGTATAAATTAAGAATAAACCTTGGACTGCCAGACATTCAGAGTTTCGGCTTTGAGGCGGAGACATCCTGCAGGCTGCGAAAGAAGGCAACGTCGGAGCTGTCCGACACTTGCTGCAGGTGGACCCCCAGAGCCTGGAGCAAGTCGACAGACTAGGCGGAAACCTGAGAAGGGATAGGCTTGAAGGTTGAGGAGGTTGTTATAGGTTCGCAGCTGTGACCTTCCAATCCAGTTGAGACTGTTTTTTGGTTGAGACTGATTTGAGACATGTTGCTGATACCAGTATGTCAGTATGTGTTTCAGTCGGAAGCCAAACTCCCAATTTTTCAGACCCTACCTAAATCCTCCGAAATCCTCCGAAGCAACTCATGTGACTTGGCGCGTCCCGTCGCCATCTCCAGCGGCGCCCTCCGGACCGAGGCGTCGGGCCGCTGGCGTATGCGGCTGTGGAAGGCCACCTGGAGGTGGTCCAGGTGCTGCTGGCCGCGGGCGCCTCCGTCGAGGCGAAGAACCACAACGGCCGCGGCCCTCAGAGACAGGACGGATGTGACAGGACGGACGTGGTGGGAAGGCGGTGCAACAGGCGAAATGTGGAAGAGATGCGACACGCCATTGAGTTTGCTGCCAGTTTTAAGGAATTTTCAGTGTACTTTACGTGATTCCATGTTGAGAAGTCAACTACCAGTAGACAGCAGTTGCAAGTTTGTGTTGCGGGTATGTCACACAGTGGTTCGTGTGGTTGAGTCAAGTTTAGGGGACATTTTGCGGGTCTAGTGTTATTAATTATGGAAGCTGGATGCAAATGGATTCTAATGATTTTCTTGCTGAGATTGTAGTGTGTTCTTGTGAATCTTTGATCTGGTTTGCAGTGTTTCGGCACGGCAGAGGTGTGACTTCCCAATCAGTTGATCCTGATTTCGATAGGCAGTGATACATGTCTCAATTAGAAATGGTGGACCAAACATGACCAAATTCCCAGTTTTTCAGACCCGAAATTCTCCGAAGCAACTCATGTCGACTTGGCGCGGCCCGTCGCCATCTCCAGCGGCGCCCTCCGGACCGAGGCAACGGGCCGTTGCACTTTGCGGCTCAGGAAGGCCACCCGGAGGTGGTCGAGGCGCTGCTCGCCGCGGGCGCCTCCGTCGAGGCGAAGGATGACGACGGCCGCGGCCCCCAGAGACGGGACGGATGTGACAGAGATGCGACACGCCATGGAGTTTGCTGCCAGTTTTGGGAACTTCGTTCCAGGAATCTTCAGTGTACTTTACGTGATTGCATGTTGAGAAGTCAAGTACCAGTAGACACCAGTTACAAGTTTGACAATATTATTCAGAGTGGTTCGGGTGGTTGAGTGAAGTTGAGGAGACATTTTGCGGGTCTAGTATTGTTAATTATGGCAGATGGATGCAAATGGAATCTAATGATTTCTTGCTTAGATTGTAGTGTGTTATTGTGAATCTTTGATCTGGTTTGCAGTGTATGGCACGGCAGAGGTGTGACTTCCCAATCAGTTGATCCTGATTTCGATTGGCAGTGATACATGTCTCAGTTGGAAATGGTGGACCAAACATGACCAAACTCCCAGCTTTTCACCCCCGAAATCTTCCGAAGCAACTCATGTCGACTTGGCGCGGCCCGTCGCCATTTCCAGCGGCGCCCTCCGGACCGAGGCGACGAGCCGCTGGCGATGGCGGCTGCCGAAGGCCACCTGGAGGTGGTCGAGGCGCTGCTGGCTGCGGGCGCCTCCGTCGAGGCGAGGGGTAGCGTCGGCCGCGGCCCCCAGAGCCGGACGGACGCGACAGGACGGACGTGGTGGGAAGGCCTTGCCACGGATTTCAGGATGAAATTGGATGGTGTTTGCCACCTTAGCTGGAGATGAACCCAGGTGAGAGCCACAGGGTGGACAATTTGAAGGAAATCAGGCACATGAAGTCATGAAGTTCTCCCTGCTGGGATGCACAGCTTCTGAGAGGTGATCTCCCACATGTGCAACCTTGATCAACCCTTTATGGGTGTAAAAGAGCCTGATACATAAGGTTTTATGATGTTTTATCAGACATACAATCAGTTCGGTTTTGCTTTTCCGGGTTTCAGCTTTGGAAGGTATGATCAGGTCGTAGTCGTAGTCTTGTTGATCTTCACAAACACCAGCAACGATAGTGGCTGCCATTGAGCCAGCTTGCCACACATTTTTGAAAAGGATGAAACTCCATGTTGAGAAGTCAACTACCAGTAGACAGCAGTTGCAAGTTTGTGTTGCGGGTATGTCACACAGTGGTTCAGGTGGTTGAGTCAAGTTTAGGGGACATTTTGGGGGTCTAGGATTATTAATTATGGCAGATAGATGCAAAAGAGGGCTTGAGAATACTTGAGTTATGTTGAGATAAGTTTTGTTAGGCGTAAGAAAACGGTTTTCCATGGTTTTCCCTTTTTGAGATTTTCTGTTGTGAAAGGTTCCATCAGTTCGTAGTCTTGGTGATCTTAATAAACACCAGCAACGATAGTGGCTGCCATTGAACCTAGTGGCTGCCATTGAGCCAGCTCGCTATACAATTTTAAAAAAGATGAAACTCACGGACTTCACTCCACAGATTGCAGTTTCTCCCACTGCAGTGGGGGTGGGCGGTGGAGAGCCACGGGGTGGAGCCAGCCGTTGACGTCTCCGAGCCCTTCGGCGCCTGAGGTTCGACACCGCTGCACTACGCGGCTTTCAACGGCCACGCCGCCGTCGTGGAGCAGCTCCTCGCCGCGGGCGCCGCCGTGGATGCTGCGAACAACGAAGGCCAGGGGCCCCAGAAGCGGCCGGTGGTGGGGACGACAGGGGGTGGAGTGCAGGGATGATCTGATGCAGAGTGAGTGGAAGAACAAACTCGGTGACAAGTTGTTCGATGATTTTTAATGCGTCATGTGCACAGAGCTCTGGCAGGATAGGTGGTAATTAGGTGGGACTGGGATTTTGTGCATCTTCTCATACGCCATGGTGAGGTATTTTGGCAAGTGACTATACATGAGGTGACAAAGCGACAGAACACAGTGGCATCCACTGGTATCTTTGGGGTGCCCCATCACTGCAGAGATATAACACGAATTGCCCACACGCAATGTCGACCTTTGACAAAACATTCTCTGCATGACGATGGTAAGACATCAATGTGAAACACCATGAGACGTCATAAAACATCTCGAGAGAGAAGAACTCTTGCACATTTGCTACCTGTACTGTATGGGCCTACTGTATGGGTGTGAAAGAGCGCTTGAAAGTGCCTGAGATATGTTGAAATAAGTTAGGCGTAAGAAAACGGTTTTCCCTTTTTGAGATTTTCTGTTGTGGACGGTTCCATCAGTTCGCAGTCTTGGTGGTCTTCACAAACACCAGCAACGATAGTGGCTGCCATTGAACCAGCTCGCTATACAATTTTGAAAAAGATGAAACTCACGGACTTCACTCCACAGATTCAAGCCTCTCCAGTGAAGTGTGGGGGTGGGCGGTGGAGAGCCACGGGGTGGAGCCAGCCGTTGACGTCTCCGAGCCCTTCGGCGCCTGAGGTCGGACAGCGCTGCACGACGCGGCGAAACGGGGCCACACCGCCGCTGTGGAGCAGCTCCTCGCCGCGGGCGCCGCCGTGGATGCTGCGAACAACGAAGGCCAGGGGCCCCAGAAGCGGCCGGTGGTGGGGACGACAGGGGGTGGAGTGCAGGGATGATCTGATGCAGAGTGAGTGAAAGAACAAACTCGGTGACATGTTGTTCGATGATTTTGAATGCGCCATGTGCACAGAGCTGTGACAGGATAAAACTAATAGTTGGTAATTCGTGTAGATGGAATTGGGATATTTTGAATCTTCTAAAGCACATGCACTGCACCAGCGAAGCCAGAAACACGAACATATTCTGAGTTTGTTTCAGGCTGTGGGGATTGCGTTTTTTGGCGCTGTCATGGTGGGATGTTTGGCAAGTGTCAACATGGGGTGACAAACCGACACAAGCCGCAGAACACAGTGGCATCCACTGGCACAGCGTATACCGAAACCACGGTAAGAACTTATTAAGAATGATATGATGTTGGCAACAGCGATTAGGATACCAACGATAAGGTTATATAAGTTATATATATAGTGCGTGATATGTAGGAAATGTGCTAGTAGGTCTTCCAGACATCAATGTAAAGCATCCGTAGAACAACTTGGAAAGCAGTGACACTAAATGAATCTAAATGATACTATCTGGATTTTGGGGCAAACTCGGTGACATGTTGTTTGATGACTTTTGAATGCGTCATGTGCACAGAGCTGTGGCAGGATAAAAGTAATAGGTGGTATTTGCTGTGGATGGGATTTGGATTTTGGGAATCTTCTCAAACGCTATGGTGAGATATTTGGCAAGTGATGATACATGAGGTGACAAAGCGACAGAACACAGTGGCATCCACTGGCATCTTTGGGACGCCCCATCACTGCAGGGATATAGCACGAATTGCCCACACGCAATGTCGACCTTTGACAACACATTCTCTGCATGACGATGGTAAAACATGGATGTGAAACACCAAAAGGCATCATAAGACATCTTGAGAGAGAAGAACTCTTGCACATTTGCTACCTGTATGGGCCTAATTGGGCCTACTACTGTATGGATGTGAAAGAGCGCTTGAAAATGCTTGAGATGTGTTGAGATAAGTTTTCTTAGGCGTAAGAAAACGGTTTTCCCTTTTTTCGGATTTTCTGTTGTGGAAGGTTCCATCAGTTCGTAGTCTTGGTGGTCTTCACAAACACCAGCAACGATAGTGGCTGCCATTGAACCAGCTCGCTATACAATTTTGAAAAAGATGAAACTCACGGACTTCACTCCACAGATTCAAGCCTCTCCAGTGAAGTGTGGGGGTGGGCGGTGGAGAGCCACGGGGTGGAGCCAGCCGTTGACGTCTCCGAGCCCTTCGGCGCCTGAGGTCGGACAGCGCTGCACGACGCGGCGAAACGGGGCCACACCGCCGCTGTGGAGCAGCTCCTCGCCGCGGGCGCCGCCGTGGATGCTGCGAACAACGAAGGCCAGGGGCCCCAGAAGCGGCCGGTGGTGGGGACGACAGGGGGTGGAGTGCAGGGATGATCTGATGCAGAGTGAGTGAAAGAACAAACTCGGTGACATGTTGTTCGATGATTTTGAATGCGCCATGTGCACAGAGCTGTGACAGGATAAAACTAATAGTTGGTAATTCGTGTAGATGGAATTGGGATATTTTGAATCTTCTAAAGCACATGCACTGCACCAGCGAAGCCAGAAACACGAACGTATTCTGAGTTTGTTTCAGGCTGTGGGGATTGCGTTTTTTGGCGCTGTCATGGTGGGATGTTTGGCAAGTGTCAACATGGGGTGACAAACCGACACAAGCCGCAGAACACAGTGGCATCCACTGGCACAGCGTATACCGAAACCACGGTAAGAACTTATTAAGAATGATATGATGTTGGCAACAGCGATTAGGATACCAACGATAAGGTTATATATACAGTGCGTGATATGTAGGAAATGTGCTAGTAGGTCTTCCAGACATCAACGTAAAGCATCCGTAGAACAACTTGGAAAGCAGTGACACTAAATGAATCTAAATGATACTATCTGGATTTTGGGGCAAACTCGGTGACATGTTGTTTGATGACTTTTGAATGCGTCATGTGCACAGAGCTGTGGCAGGATAAAAGTAATAGGCTTATTAGTGATAGGTGGTATTTGCTGTAGATGGGATTTGGATTTTGGGAATCTTCTCAAACGCTATGGTGAGATATTTGGCAAGTGATGATACATGAGGTGACAAAGCGACAGAACACAGTGGCATCCACTGGCATCTTTGGGACGCCCCATCACTGATGGGATATAGCACGAATTGCCCACACGCAATGTCGACCTTTGACAACACATTCTCTGCATGACGATGGTAAAACATGGATGTGAAACACCAAAAGGCATCATAAGACATCTTGAGAGAGAAGAACTCTTGCACATTTGCTACCTGTATGGGCCTAATTGGGCCTACTACTGTATGGATGTGAAAGAGCGCTTGAAAATGCTTGAGATGTGTTGAGATAAGTTTTCTTAGGCGTAAGAAAACGGTTTTCCCTTTTTTCGGATTTTCTGTTGTGGAAGGTTCCATCAGTTCGTAGTCTTGGTGGTCTTCACAAACACCAGCAACGATAGTGGCTGCCATTGAACCAGCTCGCTATACAATTTTGAAAAAGATGAAACTCACGGACTTCACTCCACAGATTCAAGCCTCTCCAGTGAAGTGTGGGGGTGGGCGGTGGAGAGCCACGGGGTGGAGCCAGCCGTTGACGTCTCCGAGCCCTTCGGCGCCTGAGGTCGGACAGCGCTGCACTGGGCGGCTATCGACGGCGACGCCGCCGTCGTGGAGCGGCTCCTCGCCGCGGGCGCCGCCGTGGATGCTGCGGACAACGAAGGCCAGGGGCCCCAGAAGCGGCCGGTGGGGACGACAGGGGGTGGAGTGGAGGAATGATGTGATGCAGAGTGAGTGAAAGAACAAACTCGGCGACAAGTTGTTTGATGATTTTGAATGCGCCATGTGCACAGAGCTGTGGCAGGATAAAACTAATAACTAATAGGTGGTAATTCCTGTAGATGGAATTGGGATGAATTGTTTTTTTTTGAATCTTCTAAAGTGCATTCACTGCACCAGGGAAGCCAGAAACATGAACGTATTCTGAGTTTGTTTCAGGCTGTGGGGATTGCTTTTTTTGGGGCGCTTTCATGTTCAGATGTTTGGCAGGTGTCAACATGGGATGACAAACCGACACAAGCCACAGAAGACGGTGGCATCCACTGGCACAGCGTATACCGAAACCACGGTAAGAACTTATTAAGAATGATATGATGTTGGCAACAGCGGTCAGGATAACTAACGATAAGGTCATGTATAGCGGGTGATATGTAGGAAATATGCTAGGATGTCTTCCAGACATCAACGTAAAGAATCCGTAAAACAACTTGAAAAGCAATGACACAAAATGAATCTAAATGATACATAATGATATACTATATACTATCTATCTGGATTTGGGGGCCCAAACTCAGCCCCACATCTGTCTACACCGGGCCGTTGCACTTCCAGCTGCGTAGAGCAAGGCGACACGCCGTACGACAGAGCCAAGCACTTCGGCCGCCGGAAGGTGATGGGTGTCCTGGACCCGGTCCCTTGGCGCTGGGATGAACATCCCTTGGTGGACCAGGGCTTCGGCACACGTGGGCTATAGGAACCTATGAAGAAATGACGGTGGTTCTTATTGGGTCGTTGCAATCCTGATGTTGTTAAGGTGTCATGCGCTCGAATTGACTCCGATGCGTTGCCATTCTTTTAGTGAGGTATTTGTGGCCCTTCTCAGTGGCCGGAGCTGCAAATGTGCCTCGGCTGCTCCGAAATTTGCAGTGGGTAAATGGTGGACAGGTACTTTAGTGCCGTAATTCGTCACAATCTTTTGCCAGTCATGTAGGGTGTTTCAGGGTTATCTGGATTGGCAATGTGTAGAATTTGAAGAGAACCAAGCAATTGAAGTGCTCAAAAGATGCATGGGGTGAGTGACTTTTTCACTTGATACGACCTGCAGACATAAAAGGCTGTACGGTTTGTTGGGTGCCACACATCAACGTTTCTGATATTTTCCGTCAAACCTGAGCTGTTGGTGAGTGGCTGTTATGTGCAACCTGGGAATGCAAGCAACTATGACACTCAGGTAGTTCTTATCACGAGACGGTGCAGGAATTGAAGGAAGAAGCAGAGAAGCTTGGCTTTCTCCGAGGCCATATCAAACCATCTTGGTCGAAATGCTTGTGTTCTGTTGGTCTGACAACGTTTGCAGTTCTTGCATTCTGATCTACAGTAATGCGTTTGTGAGATGGACATATGCTAATGAATATTCCATGAGCCGACTGATGGCGATTTTTTTTTTTATATCTTGGACTCGCATGGCCATACTTTGACTGTGCTGAGTCTTTTTCATTTCCATCTCCCTGAGTCTGTAGGAGTTGTTTCATGCAGTTGGTATTATTGAAGAAGATACAATATGGTAGGCTCTGAACGAAGAAATTTACATCCCTCCTCCAATGTACTTGACAGGGCAAATTAGGCAGCCTCTTCTGTCCACTGCCTTTGTTGCAATAAGACTTCCTGGATTCCTCAATGGACCATGTTGGCCGAGAATGCACGGACAACAATGGTATGACGACACACATAGCAACAGCATGCAAACCCATGGCAAAATATATGCGACGGCGACAACATGTTTTTGCGTTTCGCAGCAAGTCCAAAGATGTTTGTGCCGTAATTCATATGATTGTGCAAATTGAACATATCATCCCGGTATTCAGAGGCATGGCGTTGCCTACCCACGGCTACACAAGACCCGTGATGCTTTAATAAGCTACTGTAAGTTCCCTGCAGTCCGAAATTGGCTTATGAAGGGTGAATGAGCCATTGCAGATCGAGGCTTGCACTTCCCCAACATTATTTATAGGATTGATGAGGTCTATCATATCATTATCTTTCATTGCATCTGGCACTCCTGTTTGTCCCATGGGAAAGATGGGATATGCAGGGGTGATAGTCAGATCTTAGTGAGCTCACGCGCTGTCACCAAGATGTGACCCTGGCATGTGTCAGTTGGCCCTGCCGGACACCCCGTGCTCCTTCGGGCCACGCGTCGCGATTCCGAGGAAGAAACTCGGAATCACCATCCAGCGTCTCATTGGGGTGAACATGGAACCATTGCTGCTTGGCACAGAACTTGATGCTGAATAGAGGGACGACGTTTAGATGTATTTAGATTCTATACGAATCTGGATGCTCACCGGGTCAGTGACAAGACTCTTCAGTGACGATGGGGACCTCCGTGTTTCGAGGTGGTTTGATGTTAGAATCTTTCACCCCATGCAGCTGGGGACGTTCAATGTGATTAGGTGACCAAGGTCGTTGAGAAGGGAAATCTTTGAGCACCAAAGAAATTACGTGCCAGTGGGTTTTGAAGGCCCTGTCGGCATAGTAAATGCTGCAACTGCAACCCGGATTTCCCTGATGACAAAAGACAAATACAGTATATTAATGTATATTATACAATGCGATGGGAAAGCAGTTTGATAGTCCTTCTAACGAGACAGAAAGTGCAGCTGTTGCTGTTTGTTCGAGAGAGTCAGTGACAGAGTGATGTGGAACATTGCAGAACAAACAGCAGAAGCGGCCACAAATGCAAAGGTCTGCCGTTTGGGAACTATTGGGAATGAAAGCGCTTGTCACATCTTATCACATTTTATCACATCTTATCATCCAAAGTGCAAGCTTAGCATGGATATTGCGATTAAGCGCAAGTTTTACGAGGTCAATTCAAATCCTGCTTTTCCGTGACTTTGTAGGTTAATTCTTGGTAGCATTCAGTTTTACATGTGCTTAAGTAAGTTGACCATGTCCCTACCCACGGTTGGTTCAAAGTGATTCACGGGTCGTTCACGGATCAGTCACGGTCTGTTTGTGCTCGGCAGCGAGCGCGGCATTCCAGAGAAAGTGGTCCAGATCTGATAAATTTGACTAATCTTGGATGACTTGGTTTGATCGAAAATCCCAATGTTTTTGAACCGCGAAGACTCCTCTTGGTTAGAGAAGATATCGCACAGTGAAGGATTATCATATGCAAGTAGAACCAGTTGATTAAGATAAGTCGAACAAGTTTGACAAGGTCATTGATCTACAGAGATCCTAAGATCCTAGCAATTTATACCAGGCATCACTGCACTCTTTAGATGCATTGGTCATGCTGGCTTTAAGCGAACTTACTCTGATCCTCACAACGCAGTCGCAATAGACTTGTAATTGTAGGAGTCAACTCTTGAAGCTCTGGAGCGACTGCATCAACCCCAAATTTGTCAAGTTCGCGGTCCCAAACAATTTGGAGCTTGGTCCAGCCATCAGGAACGAAGCAAAGACTTTGAAAGAAGCCGGTGTTTTGCCTGGACATACGTTGACCGCAGTCATCGTTCCCCGGCCTGCAAGAGTGATGTGAGTCACGCATTGCCATGGGAAGATTCTGATTGGAACTCGATTTTACAAGAAAACACTGCCAAACCGGCAACAAACTGTCGATTCAATTCAGCCCAAAGTCATGAGATCAGTTCTTAGCTCCGCACAGTTGTTATCGCATCCCTTATGGTGACCAAGATGTTTGCAAATTAGCTGCAGAGCACCTTTTCTTGATCATGTTTTTCCCTGCTACATTTTGCTTCGAAGCTATGTAGGCGCCAGCAGCGGGGCAGGGTGACGTCTCAGAGGCGGGTCGTATCGATGTGGGACACAACATTCTGCGGGGAGGCTCTGGAATTCCCGTGAAATGACGGCCGGGTGGGCCAGAACTTCAATGGCAGCCACTTTGAAAGTTGCAAGATTTGCCAATGTCCAGTCTTTGGATGCAGCTCCATGTAGCTAGGTGATGGCGGAGTTCTCATGTGCGTATTTCTGTGCGTAAAGGATTGCAAATGGTGTACGGTTGCGTTGCTTGGGTCTGCGTTGCTGGGATCAACTCCAAAGGTTCATGAGATAACATCCGAAGACGGAACCCAGACATTTGAGATGCCCCTTCAACAAGCACAGCATCTCTATACACACCTGATTTTCATGATACGCAGTGATTTCTGTTGAATTTCTGTAGAACATGGCTGGATCCCACAGGAGAAGCAGTTGCCAGAGGATGAAGGCCGCAAAGATGATGGCGCTTGTGATTGATCAGGGTAATCAATGCTATAATTATAAAATGCAATTAGTGGTAGTTAGTTCTTATAGTTGGGTGGATAAGAGTGGATGTCTGCTAAGAGACAAGGTCAGTAGGGTATTCAATGCAGCACTTACAAACACACATCAGTCAAGCTGTCAACCATCAACAGGTATTCCAATTAGTTGGATCCAAAGTCACACATCATCTCCATGGTCTGATTTTTGAGAGTTTGGGACCGGAATTGACTGAGCCACGATGAAATCCAGGGGCTGCTCTAGCAGTCACGGTCCGGCTGTATGATGCTGCGAGGCGATCTGCAAAATCCCAACGACTTCATCGAGTTCCTCATCTCCGCGAATATTCGGCTGGTCCGCGCCGAGTTTTTGATCGAGCTGGATGAGACTGGGACCCCCATGCCTCGCCGACAAGAGGCAGAGTTCATGCACGTGCAGAGTGGGGCAACTGCACTGGTGGAGCTTGGTGAGTACAAAGAGTTGCACGTGAATCAAACATCAGGCTGGCTCAGTCCCTGCAAACATCCAGAGGTACAGAAACACCAGGGATGATTTCAAATGACTTTACGGTCGATGGCAAACATAATTGTATATTATTGTAGATCGATGGATGTTGTGCTAGATTTCTGGTCCGCATATGATTGAATTTTATTGTAATCATCAGATTTATACTTGTCTGGCACTACATAGTGTCTGTCCTGTGAGGACACGTCACAATCCGCACGGCTGAGGGCCCCTCCATAGTGCGATTCCGGTCAATCTCCCACATGTGGGAGGCAATGGAGCATCCGGATCCCTGGGGATTCCAGGTCCGCAGCATTGTGGAGAGGTACCGAGAATTACCCAAGGATTCGGTGACTTGGGTCTTCGTGGACTTCCTGTCGCTGTATCAGTACAAGAGATCTGCTGAAGAAGATGAGTTCTTCAGGAAGGGGCTGAAGCGAATGCACTGGCTGTACAGTCATGAGATTGTGCAGGTAGACATCCTCACTGAACTCACACCTGAGGACAAGAAGTTCGAGGGCGAGATTTTGGTGTACAACGCGACGGAAGACCAGGTGAAAGTGACACCAATCTGCGAGCTGAGGCTGAACAACACCCCCTATGAGCTTCGAGGTTGGTGCCAGAGTGAATCTGAGTGGTCCCGCCTGCGTATGGATGTGCTTGGAGGTTGTATTCCCACTCCTCCAGAAATATTCAGGAAGAGGATGCAACGGATGCGGTTCACGCATCGAAATGATGCCGAGCAGGTGCTTGCATTGCAAGAAAAGGTGTTCAGAGACAAAGTCTCCAGGACAACACACTTGCAGCTCCAACAACTCTCTGGGGATGACTTGGAATGTCTACATGACGCCTTGCCACACTACACCAAACTGGAGTACATGGTGGTGAACGGCAATGCCCTGAAGGGGCAAGATGCCGCGGCGATGGTGACCTCAGGTGCGGCGGACATCCAAATGGAGTCGTGTTCTCTACAAGATGAAGATGCAGGTGCAATATCAGAGGCACTGATGAGCTCAGCTGCTGATCGATTGGAACATCTGAGTCTGACTGGAAACCGTTTTTTGGCGATATGTTTGGCATTGTTTTACATTGTTTTGAACCTTTGGAATGACGGCATGTTTTTTTCACCCCCAATCTCGGAAAGATGAACGAAGATGTTGGAGTCTGTGAGATGAGAAGATGTTGAAATGGACACAACTCAAAGTTGTAGCAGCCAGGCTTCAGTGACATCGGGACAGCTGCCCTTCGCAAAGTGATGGAGCAGCGACCGCAGCTGAAGATCCGATTGTAGATTTAGAATGATTCAGATAGATTTAGATGGTCAGTCGGACGGGCTGCTACCAAGTTGCGACACCGCAAGTCTATGAAACCGTGTGGGGATTTCCATACATAGGGATACCCCAAAATGGATGTTTAAATGGATGGGTTATAATGGACAATTCTATGTCTAAATGGATGATTTAGGGGCACCCCATTTCAGGAAACCCCCATGTAGGAAATCGGAGTTGGCCAAAGGATATGCCGCAATGCACTTGCCATGTCTTCGGAGAATGAATGAAGCGCAGGAGAATTGGAGCAGAACTTTACAGCCACTATATCCGGAAACTCCAACTGAAGCACACCAAAAGAATCCAAAAAAAATACAAGTCCAATTGGTACAGTGCAATATCCTTTGGCCTGCTAGAGAACGTCACCAGATCATTTGCACATCATGTTTCACGCGCTGAATTGTGTTTGTCGACAAGGCGCACAGAATTTCACATGCTGTTGCCGAACATGGCATAGCAATTGCAACAATTGGGCGAAGGAAAACAGATTGCGAAGATGTGGCCATGGCCTGAAAACCAGGGGTGTCCTGGGATGATTGGGATACGCTTTGAGAAGGCGTTCCCATTTTGAAGGGTTGGAGTCTTCAGTGCAATGGGAAAGCTTCCTTCTGTGAGGTGAATTATCTACAGATGGTACCAAATGGGGATGAATGGCAAGGAAAATTAATTCTGTACATCACATTGATTTGTCATCGCACAGAGTATCATGGTTCTTCCATGGACGTCAAAATTTCCACTACCAAAAGGCTGTGCTTGAGGGCCCTTGCGAACTGCATTTCAATAAGAAAATTGCATTCCCAAACCAGTCTTGTGCACATGCTTTTGTAGGCGGGCTGTGTTTTTGTAGAACTTTTGAATCTTATAAAAACCAGGTGCCCTTTTGTAGGGAACATTGTTTTTTGGTCATGCAAAACCATGAGCACAAGAGCCCTCATTTTGTAGGAGACATGTTGGTCAAGTAAAAAAGGGTCAAATGGTTCTATTTTGCTCGGGCGCTCATTTTTGTAATGCTGTAATTTGTTTTGCATTTGGTAGGCATTCATGCCCGTGCCCACAGTAGCCTTTTTTTGGGCTTTGTTTGTTGAAGGACATTTGTGATTTCAGTGCTGTGACCGAAAGGGGGTTGCAGAAAAGCGCTACAGAGGGCTTAAATCTATTTTGTTGGTGTGAATGGAGTTGTGCCCTTTATTTTGTATTACAGGATCGGAATGACAACCTGATATTTGACTACTGATATTGAATAAAGGAAATAAACAACGGATATCCCGGTTCTATTCGGAAAGATTTGGCACAGGCTTGCAGAAGTGGATGGTTACCCCAAACCCGGGCTGGCTCTCTACAAAAAGGGTACCCCCTTCATCAATCCTACAAAAAGATTAAAAACGCTTGCCCATGAAAACCGTTTCATCCTTTCAAATCCTGGTTTATCCGGAGAATTTCACAGTCCATGCCTTTTGGGTTCCCCAAAAAAACAAGAAATGCCCAAAGAAGCCATTTTGGATAAGAACTCGAACAGGGAAAGTCATGAGCGGATGTTCCGATTCTATTGGTACAGGTTCGGCATTGGTTTACCGAATGTCAACGGTAGGCCCCAAATCTGTTTAGAGGGCTTGCCAGTGACATGCGCCAACAAAAAGATCAAAAAGGCCTGCCCATTCGAACTCGATCGCCTAGCGCAATTCAAACTTAAACCCAGCAAGGCTGAAGACAACTTTCTTTAGAAGAATTATGTGTGAAATATAATGGAAGAACTAACACGTCGGTTTGTTCGATTGACATGGGACAGTCCCAGCGCAAACTCAGGATCTGACACATCTTGTGACTCACACGAATCACGCGAAGAAAAAAAACACATTCAGATCTGATTCATCCTAGCAATCCCCAGGGGTCACCGGTGGTTCACTACCTTTTGTTTTTTTCTTGCATGTTTAGACCCAAAATCAATGAAAAATGGGCTCACTACAAAAAGGAATCCCGTTCTAAGAATTATCAACAAAATGGGCCATTTAGACATCTATATAGACATCTAAAATCACAGTGTCTTTTAGTAGGGGCTTTAGAAGGGGTGGGTGCTTCCTTTTGGTAGGGTTTTTTTTGGTTGTTTTTGACCTCAAGCACCCATTTATGTAGTAGGGTGGGTTGGAACAAGGCTTTATAGCTACAAAAAGCGGTGGCCAACCCACCCCCTGAAATTTCAACCCCCATGTTCTTCCTGCATATGGCCAGCTGGATCAAGATGTCAGGAAACTTTTATGTCTCAGTGGCTTCACTGGTGGCTTTCATCACTTTATTTTGTAGTATCTCACAAAGGTATATGTAGCTAGAGCCAGGCCCTTCCTTTCCCCAATTCGAAGTCAAAATTCCAGCAACCGTTATCACTTCTAAGACCCTTTTTAAACGTAACATCAATCAATTCGGAATTCAAAAACACACATGCATATCAATAATACATGTATCATATATATATATATTCACATATCTTCACATTTTTAATACGTTTCTATTCATATCCCCTACATCTCAGGTTACCCCGCAGGTGTCACACCAACCGAAAGCCAACGTCGCCATGCGGGACGCAGCCCTTCATGATGTGGTGACCGCAGCCTCGGCACCCTGGACGGTGCCGAAGAAGGTACCCTTCAGGGCGAATGGGTCATCAAACCATGGAGGAAACCATGGGGAAAACGAGGAAAACGAGGTTTTCAGCTTTTGGATTCCGGGGGTCTTCTCAGACTAAGTTTTGGATCAACCCAAATACTTTGGTAAATGGGTTATTCTTAAAGTGGCGGACCCCAAGTTATCAGTTATCATGCCAAATTCTCCATTTTCTGTGGGGAAACCAAAGGTTTTGGGGTACTCCAAGATTACAGTTTAAAGCGCCACAAAATGGTTCTTGTAACAGGAGGAATCTCAAACATGGATCAACATGGTTGCAGGTATTATAGTTTAGAAATCATCGTAATTTGATTGGAGTTTTTGAAGGGTTAAACAGATATCCCGATCATATGGGCTTAAACATAGTGTTGTTAATGGCTATTAGATGTTTAAGGGTCACAGTGCCAGAATTGCTTGAAGAGAACATTTGCAGGCTTTACCTCCATATTTGAAAAGAAAAGCCCATGGTTCCCCAAAAAGATTTTCCCTGAATGTTTCCTCGTGATGTCAACGGCGAGTTTGATTTACAATAAAGGGGATGGTCAACGGTTTCATCCACCAGAGCGCTCCCATGATTGTACTTCTTTTGTGCTGAAGTATGATCTAAACACAAAGTTCAGCTTAGTATGGATTATATAATTAGATATGGGATTTTTCGTCTGAAATATGGAACTAGTTCCATATATCTAATTTGCTTTTCTTTTTATGACACATGTGCCCCCAAGGGCATCAATCCATGTGTGGATTCCCATGGGAGGGATGACCATATCAGATCGTTGGTGATTAACGTCCATTTTTGTCATTATAATTCCTGGAATTGTGGATGGTTTAGTCAAAATAAAATCCCTTGATCATCCCATTGAGTACACATCGAACTTGACGATAGCAGCGATAGCACATGTGCAATCTATCATATTTTATTCATTTTTTTAATAAGATATGTCCAACTGTATATCCTACTACCAGTATCCCCACCATAATATCATTGTAATCCCATAAACTGATTGGTGATCCAGGCTTTTCACTGGGATGGCCCTCATCAGAGCCCCTTGCCGAAGCAGACAGGTGTGCCAATAGCAACCGTTATTGGTGGGGGTGTTCTATTGGTGAGACCATCGGTCACCATCAATTGGTTGCATCCTCCCTGTCATGTGGACTTTTCTGGCCACCGAGGACAATGAATTACATGAGAATGGTGAAGAGGCGACTGGAAGAGAGAAGAGTTCCAGTGATGGTCCAAGCTCAGGTCGGCCAAAGTTTCGCCGAGCTGACGCGGATAGGATTGGCCCGTGCCAAAGGCATGGTGGCCTTCTGCACGTCGGACTACGGCGCCTATACAGGTGCTGGTTACGAAACCTTCCATGAATTGGAATATGCACACGACAACAAGTTGCATATCTTTCCCATTAGGCTCTGCGAAGAGTGGCCACCCGCGCCGCAAAACAATCCAAGAGGCACTTTTCAAAATGAATTTGTGTTCAAGAACGGCTTAGTATACGTAGACGATCGGCAGATGAACAATGCCGAAGGCGCTGCCGATCAGATTGCGGATTCTGTTACCAGAGGTGGCATCTTTGCCAATTAGGCAAAGTCAAAAAAAATCGAAAAATGTGGCAGAAATCAAAAAACGTACTGCTGCCGGATTCCACCCTCTCATGGTGCGCTCCTTTGTGATTTTGGATTAAATTAGGTCAAGTAACAGGCTGATCATCCTTAACGATCAGAAGAGTTCACCCGAAGTGAGACATTCAAAACATCTAGAATACGGGCCTCAAAGTCCTTGTTACTCTAAGATTTCGAAAGCAAGGCAGGCAGATGAACCTGAAAAGAACCTTGCAGTTGAGCATGCGCTGAGTCGCAAACCCTTTGGACGTTTGCTTCAGGCAGTGCCAGGCCGCAGGTATTTGTTGCGGTTGTTTGAAGGTGATTCATGTGCACATTATACTCATTATACCAAAGGTTCGAATTCCTGTAGTTCTCGGCTCAGCTTACACTTTTTTTCACCCAGAGTTCATTGACCATCAGGGTTGAAGAGACATCACGCCATGACTAACCTAGACTATGAATCTTAAGCATGCTGGTGAATCTGGATTGCAGACCCGGCTTGTTGCTTACGGCGAAAAATGGCTTATGCCGTTCCAGAGCCAGAGCCTGTCCTGGTTTGAAATCAATGGATTGCCAGACCTCCAGAGTTTCAACAGGTGATTCACTTGGAACCAGATGTTGCCCTGAAGTTTTCATCATTTTCACATCAGTTTCACCATCCTTGCGGAAATTCCCCTAGGGAATTCCACCTTCATGGCAAAGGATGGCCAAGATACCTCGGCAGGGCGTCCCAGATGTGAGATCTCCAACTTTGGAATCTACGCTGTTCTGACGTTGGAAGCTGATATGGTGAAAACATGTGAAAACAACAAACTTGTTGGGATCAAGTCAGGGCTGGTTCTCACCGGTCTCCTTGACGAATCGAGTCCAAAGATTTCCACTTTTAATTTTACCTGTTTACGAATGTCCAGGGCATTTGTTTCAACTTCTTGCAGGTTCTCACCGATTGACCTAGGTTTCTCTAATCATCCAAGTTGACACTGCAAAACAAAGTTGTGGTTACAGAAGGATTGTCTCGCAAGTTCAAGTGGTATATCATGGTACATGATGTTTTTTAGATTTCTATAGTCTATACTGTAGGATCTATTCCCCCTTTCATGGATGTGTTTGCGGATGTCCAGCTGCGTCGTTTCAGCTTCTCACTGGCTTTGTTTTTAGTAGTTGGTTGGTCTAAGTTTTGTTTCCAGGTTGACACTCCATATCGTTGACATCCACGCCAAGAAGCGGCAAATCTATGCAAAATTGCTGCAATTCTACCGTACCCTAAAACCGTCAGTGAGGGCCAAGGCTGTTGATGCACCTTAGGGATGTCCCAAAAAACAGGGGGGGCATCCCAATCCCCACGCTGTTGCGTTTCCCAAAAAAGGCAACGAATTGGTCCATGGTGGATTCTTGTTGGGCCCCCACTTCAGAAACACCCAACTTCTGAAGTTCCTGTCTAGCGCACCAGGCAGACCATGCTGGCCTTGAAGCAATTTTCCAGCACTTGGATCCCACCGGACTCTCAACTGCAACAGTTTTGGGATCTGCGTTTTTGATGCGATCTGCTCCTGGGTTCGTGTCGTTGTGTCGTTGGACTGGACTCGGTGGGGAACGGGACTCAGGAAGTGGAACGCTCGGGAAGGAGGAGCTGCTGTCCATCCTCTCTGGCCTTGGCGTTTCTGATAAAGAGCTGCCTGGCTCACCTTGTCATGTCGTCATGTCGTCATGTCGGCATGATGATCATAATGACAGGACCTGAACTGCCAAAGGTATCCAAAGGTCAGAAATGGAGAAACGCCCCAGTCCCTGGATGGATTGTAGACATACACTTGTATCATTTGAACAATTCAGCCGTTTTGGGATTTGATGGAACTATCTCTTTACCATTCATCTCACTAAAATCAGGGATCACTAAACCGCCAAGACACAGCTGCAATGTGGTGCTTCATTCGCCAAGGTTAGCCTTGCTTCAAACCACAGATGCTTGGTTTGATACACGCTTCATACAGAAATCTTAGGATATCTAGGACCTAGGACCTAGATTGAGTTTCCAATGGATCAGGTTCAGGTCGTCACTGTTGACTTTCAGTTTTGGCTGTGGGGTGATTTTCTGTGACTTGTTCGAACACATTGAAAGATGGCAAGGAAGGCAATTGAAGGTCAGTGGGCTGTTAAGGAGATGTTTCAAGACCAACGAGTTCCCTACTCGCGCTTCCTCCGCTGGATTTTTGCACCAGCATCCAACTCTGAAAGTGGTCATCAAACCGATGTTGCATCGCATCTTGCCAGATTAATGCCGCACTTCTGCCAGAACTGCCAAGGTTGTCATGATATGGTAAACACATGCAAACATAAAGCAGGACACTATGCTGATCCATTTGATACCGCTTGGTGGTTTCAAGCCACTCTGTGGGCTTTCGATGATCGCTGTGAAGTCCTTGTTCCTTCCCGAGTTTTTCATAGCCATGATCCAGGCAAGATGTTCAGACAGAGCTCAACATCTCAGAGCCCAATGACCTTGGTCTCTTGGCGCAGCTCGATTGAGGATGTTGAGGTCTTAAGACATCTTTAGACCTAGACCCTTCCAATGGCTTGAAAGTCAGCAGTCAGACCTTGCTTTGAAGTTGATGACTCAGATGGAATTTTCATATCTTTGATAAAGAAAGCAATGAGAACATCGGACGGGAATGTGGCAGACTTGCTCTAACTTCACCCAGAAGGAACTTGATTGGGCTTCACTCACCGGGTCCGTCCAATGACAGGGCACCGCGTCATATCCGACAAGGGTGTCGTGTCGAAGACGGCTCTTGACACGTCATGAGTGTCAGCATCTGGAGTAAGCATAGATTCTATAAATGGTTGATGTTGATGATGGTGGACAGTCCACAGTTGATGCGGGTCGCAAATTCTTCCAAGTCCATTGGTGGTAGATGAACAACTTGGCTTTTCATGAGGACTGACCACAAAAACACGTCACATCCTGAGGTTCCAAGGTGGAAGCGGAGGACTGGCGATCTGGGGGAAGTTGTTTCCATTGGGATCCACAGGGGACAAAGTTTCACAGAGTTGAGAAGTATTCACGAGGACGTGTTGGCGCGGTAGGTCGTATTGACTGATTTGACTGGCTTTATCTTGCTTTGTTGGGATCTACATTTTTTGCAATGATATTGTATCCACCTGGATGATTTCCATAATTCGTCCTGTTGGGGCAAATGAATGCAAATGTCCCTCACTGGGTGACCTCCAAGCATTCCTCAGATTTCGGGTTTCAATCTCAAACCAGGCATCATATTTTCCACGCCTTTTCTGCAACAGAGAAAACTAGAGCTGAATCTCTAAGATCTCTTTTCGCTTAATTTTTGGTTGTCCAAAAAATCGTGCTTTGCTTTCCAGGCAGATGAAACTGAAATCGAAAGTTGCTGAGATCTCAGACTTGAGGATTCCATGAGATGTTTCCTCACATGTTCAGGCTTGAGGATCCATGCTCAATGACATGTGACATTGGGCTTTGAAAGATGCGTTTATCAAATGCGTTTAAATTTGCTTTTGCACTCTGGGTGCTGCCAGGGCATGACAATCATTTGTTAATATTTGTTAGTCAAATGAACCAAGTTCAGGAACGCAAAAGCCGCAGAATCTATAGAATCTATACTATTATGACATTATGATACATTATGACTGATCCACTGGTATAATATATTACGAATAAACCTTGGACTGCCAGACACTGCCAGACATCCAGAGTTTCGGCCATTTTGAGGCGGAGACATCTTGCAGGCTGCAGAAGAAGGCAACGTCGGAGCTGTCGGACGCTTGCTGCAGGTGGACCGCCAGAGCCTGGAGCAAGTCAACACAGACGGCGGACTCCTGAGAAAGGATAGGCTTGAAGGTTGAGGAGGTTGTTATAGGTTCGCAGCTGTGACTTCCCAATCCAGTTGAGACTGTTTTTTGGTTGAGACTGATTTGAGACATGTTGCTGATACCAGTATGTGTTTCAGTCGGAAGCCAAACTCCCAATTTTTCAGACCCGAAATCCTCCGAAATCCTCCGAAGCAACTCATGCGACCTGGCGCATCCCGTCGCCATCTCCAGCGGCGCCCTCCGGACCGAGGCATGGGGCCGCTGCACTTGGCGGCTGCCAAAGGCCACCTGGAGGTGGTCGAGGCGCTGCTGGCCGCGGGCGCCTCCGTCGAGGCGAAGGATGGCAACGGCTGCGGCCCCCAGAGACGGGACGGATGTGACAGGACGGACGTGGTGGGAAGGCGGTGCAACGGGTGAAATGTGGCAGAGATGCGACACGCCATTGAGTTTGCTGCCAGTTTTGGGAACTTCGTTCCAGGAATCTTCAGTGGACTTTATACGTGATTGCATGTTGAGAAGTCAAGTACCAGTAGACACCAGTTACAAGTTTGACAATATTATTCAGAGTGGTTCGGGTGGTTGAGTCAAGTTGAGGAGACCCTTTGCGGGTCTAGTATTGTTAATTATGGCAGATGGATGCAAATGGATTCTAATGATTTCTTGCTTAGATTGTAGTGTGTTATTGTGAATCTTTGATCTGGTTTGCAGTGGATAGCACAGCAGAGATGTGACTTCCCAATCAGTTGATCCTGATTTCGATGGGCAGTGATACATGTCTCAGTTAGAAATGGTGGACCAAACATGACCAAACTCCCAGTTTTTCAGATCCGAAATCCTCCGAAATCGTTGCCATCTCCAGCGGCACCCTCCGGACCGAGGCTCCGGGCCGCTGCACTTTGCGGCTTTTAAAGGCCACCTGGAGGTGGTCGAGGCGCTGCTGGCCGCTGGTGCCTCCGTCGAGGCGAAGAACGACAACGGCTGCGGCCCCCAGAGCCGGGACGGACGCGACAGGGAAATGGAGTTTGCCACCTTAGCTGGAGATGAACCCAGGTGAGAGCCACAGGGTGGACAATTTGAAGGAAATCAGGCACATGAAGTCATGAAGTTGTCCCTGCTGGGATGCACAGCTTCTGAGAGGTGATCTCGCACATGTGCAACCTTGATCAACCCTTTATGGGTGTAAAAGAGCCTGATACATAAGGTTTTATGATGTTTTATGATGTTTTTTTCAGTTCGGTTTCGCTTTTCCGGGTTTCAGCTTTGTAAATCTTTGTATAAGGTATGGTCGTAGTCGTAGTCTTGTTGATCTTCACAAACACCAGCAACGATAGTGGCTGCCATTGAGCCAGCTTGCCACACAATTTTGAAAAGGATGAAACTCCATGTTGAGAAGTCAACTACCAGTAGACAGCAGTTGCAAGTTTGTGTTGCGGGTATGTCACACAGTGGTTCGGGTGGTTGAGTCAAGTTTAGGAGACATTTTGGGGGTCTAGGATTATTAATTATGGCAGATAGATGCAAAAGAGGGCTTGAGAATACTTGAGTTATGTTGAGATAAGTTTTGTTAGGCGTAAGAAAACGGTTTTCCATGGTTTTCCCTTTTTCGGATTTTCTGTTGTGGAAGGTTCCATCAGTACATAGTCTTGGTGATCTTAATAAACACCACCAGCGATAGTGGCTGCCATTGAACCTAGTGGCTGCCATTGAACCAGCTCGCTATACAATTTAAAAAAAGATGAAACTCACGGACTTCACTCCACAGATTGCAGTTTCTTCCACTGCAGTGGGGGTGGGCGGTGGAGAGCAACGGGGTGGAGCCAGCCGTTGACGTCTCCGAGCCCTTCGGCGCCTGAGGTCGGACACCTCTGCACTGGGCGGCTCTCTACGGCCACACCGCCGCTGTGGAGCAGCTCCTCGCCGCGGGCGCCGCCGTGGATGCTGTGGGCAACCAAGGCCAGGGGGGCCGGAAACGGCCGGTGGGGACGACAGGGGGTGGAGGGAGGGATGATGTGATGCAGAGTGAGTGAAAGAACAACTCGGTGACAAGTTGCTTGATGATTTTGAATGCGCCATGTACACAGAGCTGTGACAGGATTGGTGTCAATTAGGTGGGATTAGGATTTTTTGAATCTTCTCATACGCCATGGTGAGGTATTTTGGCAAGTGACAAGAACACAGTGGCATCCACTGGTATCTTTGGGGTGCCCCATCACTGCAGGGATATAACATGATATAACACGAATTGTCCACACGCCATGTCCACCTTTGACAAAACATTCCCTGCATGACGATGGTAAGACATCGATGTGAAACACAACAAGACATCATAAAACATCTTGAGAGAGAAGAACTCTTGCACATTTGCTACTCGTATGGGCCTACTGTATGGGTGTGAAAGAGCGCTTGAAAATGCTTGAGATATGTTGAGATAAGTTAGTCGTAAGAAAACTGTTTTCCCTTTTTCGGATTTTCTGTTGTGGACGGTTCCATCAGTTGGTAGTCTTGGTGATCTTCACAACACCAGCAACGATAGTGGCTGCCATTGAGCCAGCTCGCTATACGATTTTGTAAAAGATGAAACTCACGGACTTCACTCCACAGATTGCAGTTTCTCCCACTGCAGTGGGGTGGGCGGTGGAGAGCCACGGGGTGGAGCCCTCCAGCCGTTGACGTCTCCGAGCCCTTCGGCGCCTGAGGTGCGACACCGCTGCACTACGCGGCTCTCAACGGCCACACCGCCGCTGTGGAGCAGCTCCTCGCCGCGGGCGCCGCCGTGGATGCTTTGGACAGCGAAGGCCAGGGTCCCCGGAAACGGCCGGTGGGGACGACAGGGAATGGAGTGGAGGGATGATCTGATGCAGAGTGAGTGAAAGAACAAACTCGGTTTAAAGTTGTTTGATGATTTTGAATGCGCCATGTGCACAGAGCTGTGGCAGGATAAAACTAATAGGTGCTATTTGCGGTAGATGGAATTGTTTTTTTTGAATCTTCTCAAGTGCATGCACTGCACCAGCAAAGCCAGAAACATGAACGTATTCTGAGTTTGTTTCAGGCTGTGGAGATTGCTTTTTTTTTTGGCGCTGTCGTGGTGGGATGTTTGGCAAGTGTCAACATGGGGTGACACGCCGACACCAGCCACAGAAGACAGTGGCATCCACTGGCACAGTAAGAACTTGTTAAGAATGATATGATTTTGGAAACAGCGATTAGGATACCAACGATAAGGTTATATATAGGGGGTGAAAGTGGGTGATATGATATGTAGGAAATATGCTAGTACGTCCTCCAGACATCAACGTGAAGCATCCGTAAAACAACTTGAAAAGCAATGACACTAGATGAATCTAAATGATACTACTGGATACTACTGGTATCTGGATTTTGGGGCCAAACTCAGCCCCACATCCGTCTACACCGGGCCCTCGCACTTCCAGCTGCGTATCGCAAGGCAAGACGCCGTACGACTACGCCAAGAAAATGGGCCGCCAGAAGGTGATGGGTGTGCTGGACCCGGTCCCTTGGCGCTGGGATGAACATCCCTTGGTGGACCAGGGCTTCGGCACATGTGGGCTATAGGAACATGATGAAGAAAAGACGGTGGTTCTTATTGGGTCGTTGCAATCCTGATGTTGTGAAGCTGTCATGCGCTCGAATTGACTCCGATGCGTTGCCATTCTTTTGTGAGGTATTTGTGGCCCTTCTCAGTGGCCGGAGCTGCAAATGTGCCTCGGCTGCTCCGAAATTTGCAGTGGGTAAATGGTGGACAGGTACTTTAGTGCCGTAATTCGTCGCAATCTTTTGCCAGTCATGTAGGGTGTTTCAGGGTTATCTGGATTGGCAATGTGTAGAATTTGAAGAGAACCAAGCAATTGAAGTGCTCAAAAGATGCATGAGGTGAGTGACTCGGTCACTTGATACGACCTGCAGACATAAAAGGCTGTACGGTTTGTTGGTTGCCACGCATCAACGTTTCTGATATTTTCCGTCAAACCTGAGCTGTTGGTGAGTGGCTGTTATGTGCAACCTGGGAATGCAAGCAACTATGACACTCAGGTAGTTCTTATCACGAGACGGTGCAGGAATTGAAGGAAGAAGCAGAGAAGCTTGGCTTTCTCCGAGGCCATATCAAACCATCTTGGTCGAAATGCTTGTGTTCTGTTGGTCTGACAACGTTTGCAGTTCTTGCATTTTGATCTAATGCGTTTGTGAGATGGACATGCAAATTAATATTCCATGAGCCGACTGATGGCGATTTTTTTATATCTTGGACTCGCATGGCCATACTTTGACTGTTCTGAGTCTTTTTTCATGTCCCCTCTCCCTGAATCTGTAGTTGTTGTTTTATGCAGTTGTGTGGTATTATCGAAGAAGATGCAATATGGTAGGCTCTGTACGAAGAAATTGACACCCCTCCTCCAATTTACTTGACAGGGCAAATCAGGCAGCCTCTTCTGTCCACTGCCTTTGTTGCAATAAGACTTCCTGGATTCCTCAATGTACCATGTTGGCCGAGAATGAACGGACATGCTTAGACAACAATGGTATGACGACACACATTGCAACAACATGCAAACCCATGGCAAAATATATGCGACGGCGACAACATGTTTTTGCGTTTCGCAACAAGTCCAAAGATGCTTGTGCCGTAATTCATCTGATTGTGCAAATTGAACATGTCATCCCGGTATTCAGAGGCATGGCGTTGCCTACCCACGGCTACACAAGACCCGTGATGCTTTGATAAGCTACTGTAAATTCCCTGCAGTCCGAAATTGGATGAAGGGTGAATGAGCCATTGCAGATCGAGGCTTGCACTTCGATTGATGAGGTTTATCATATCATTATCTTTCATTGCATCTGGCACTCCTGTTTGTTGCATGGGAAAGATGGGATATGCAGGGGTGATAATCAGATCTTAGCGAGCTCACGCGCTGTCACCAAGATGTGACCCTGGGATGTGTCAGTTGGCCCTGCCGGATTCCCCGTGCTCGACCGTGCCACGCGTCGCGGTTCCGAGGAAGAAACTCGGAATCACCATCCAGCGTCTCATTGGGGTGAACATGGAACCATTGCTGCTTGGCACAGAACTTGATGCTGAATAGAGGGACGACGTTTAGATGTATTTAGATGTATTTAGATTCTATACGAATCTAGAGCTTGAGCCTTCTGGGATGCTCACTGGGTCAGTGACAAGACTCTTCAGTGACGATGGGGACCTCTGTGTTTCGTGGTGGTTTGGTGTATTCGAATCTTTCACCCCATGCAGCTGGGGACATTCAATGTGATAAGGTGACCAAGGTCGTTGAGAATGGAAATATTTGGAAACCGTTTTCAAGGCTCTGCCGGCATAGTAGATGCTGATGGCAAAAGACAAATATATTATATGCGATGGGAAAGCTGTTTGATAGTGCTTCAAATGAGACAGAAGGTGCAGCTGTTGCTGTTTGTTCGAGAGAGTCAGTGAAAGAGTGATGCGGAACATTGCAGAACAAACAGCAGAAGCGGCCACGAATGCAAAGGTCTGCCTGTCGGGAAATATTGGGAGAGGAATGAAAACGCTTGTCACATCTTATCACATCTTATCGTCCAAAGTGCAAACTTAGCCTGGATATTGCTATTCAGCGCAAGTTTTACGAGGTCAATTCAAATCCTGCTTTTCCGTGACTTTGTATATATAGGTTAATTAATTCTTGGTAGCATCCAGTTTTACATGTGCTTAAGGAAGTTGACCATGTCCCTACCCACGGTTGGTTCAAAGTGATTCACAGGTCGTTCACGGATCAGTCACGGTCTGTTTGTGCTCGGCAGGGAGCACGGCATTCCAGAGAAAGTGGTCCAGATCTGATAAATTTGACTAATCTTGGATGACTTGGTTTGACCGAAAATCCCAATGTTTTTGAACCGCGAAGACTCCTCTTGGTTAGAGAAGATATCGCACAGTGAAGGATGATCATATGCAAGTAGAACCAGTTGATTAAGATAAGTCGAACAAGTTTGACAAGGTCATTGATCTACAGAGATCCTAAGATCCTAGCAATTTATACCAGGCACTGCACTCTTTAGATGCATTGGTCATGCTGGCTTTAAGCGAACTTACTCTGATCCTCACAACGCGGTCGCAACAGACTTGTAATTGTAGGAGTCAACTCCTGAAGCGACTGCATCAACCCCAAATTTGTCAAGTTCGCCGTCCCAAACAATTTGGAGCTTGGTCCAGCCATCAGGAACGAAGCAAAGACTTTGGGTCAAGCCGGTGTTTTGCCTGGACATACTTTGACCGCAGTCATCGTTCCCCGGCCTGCAAGAGTGATGTGAGTCACGCATTGCCATGGGAAGATTCTGATTGGAACTCGATTTTACAAGAAAACACTGCAAAACCGGCAACAAACTGTCGATTCAATTCAGCCCAAAGTCATGAGATCAGTTCTTAGCTCCGCACAGTTGTTATCGCATCCCTTATGGTGACCAAGATGTTTGCAAATTAGCTGCAGAGCACCTTTTTTTTGATCATGTTTTTCCCTGCTACATTTTGCTTCGAAGCTTTGTAGGCGCCAGCAGCGGGGCAGGGTGATGTCTCAGAGGCGGGTCGTATCGATGTGGGAGACAACATTCTGCAGGGAGGCTCTGGAATTCCCGTGAAATGACGGCCAGGTGGGCCAGAACTTCAATGGCAGCCACTTTGAAAGTTGCAAGATTTGCCAATGTCCAGTCTTTGGATGCAGCTCCATGTAGCTAGGTGATGTCGGAGTTCTCATATGTGTATTTCTGTGCGTGAAGGATTGCAAATGGTGTACGGTTGCGTTGCTTGGGTCTGCATTGCTGGGATCAACTCCAAAGGTTCGTGAGATAACATCCGAAGACGAAACCCAGACATTTGAGATGCACCTTCAACAAGCACAGCATCTCTGTACACACCTGATTTTCAATGAATGATTTTCATGAACCTTATACGCAGTGATTTCTGTTGAACTTTGTAGAATATGGCTGGATCCCACAGGAGAAGCAGTTGGCAGAGGATGAAGGCCGCAAAGATGATGGCGCTTGTGATTGATCAGGGTAATCAATGCTATAAATTGGTGGTAGTTCTTATAGTTGGGTGGGTAAGAGGGGATGTCTGCCAAGAGACAAGCTCAGTAGGGTATTCAATGCAGCACTTACAAACACACATCAGTCAAGCTGTCAACCGTCAACAGGTATTCCAATTATCATTAGTTGGATCCAAAGTCACACATCATCTCCAGGGTCTGATTTTTAAGAGTTTGGGACCGGAATTGACTGAGCCACGATGAAATCCAGGGGGGCTCTAGCAGTCACGGTCCGGCTGTATGATGCTGCCAGGCGATTTGCAAAATCCCAACGACTTCATTGAGTTCCTCATCTCCGCGAACATTCGGCTGGTCCGCGCTGAGTTTTTGATCGAGCTGGATGAGACTGGGACCCCCATGCCTCGCCGACAAGAGGCAGAGTTCATGCACGTGCAGAGTGGGGCAACTGCACTGGTGGAGCTTGGTGAGTACAAAGAGTTGCACGTGAATCAAACATCAGGCTGGCTCAGTCCCTGCAAACATCCAGAGGTACAAAAACACCAGAGATGATTTCAAATGACTTTACGGTCTCTAGATGGCAAACATAAATGTATATTATTGTAGATCGATGGATGTTGTGCTAGATTTCTGGTCCGCATATGATTGCATTTTACTGTAATCATCAGATTTATGCTTGTCTGGCACTACATAGTGTCCGCCCTGTGAGGACACGTCACAATCCGCACGGCTGAGGGCCCCTCCACAGTGCGATTCCGGTCAATCTCCCACATGTGGGAGGCAATGGAGCATCCGGATCCCTGGGGATTCCAGGTCGCCAGCATTGTGGAGAGGTACCGAGAATTACCCACGGATTCGGTGACGTGGGTCTTCGTGGACTTCATGTCGCTGTATCAGTACAAGAGATCTGCTGAAGAAGATGAGTTCTTCAGGAAGGGGCTGAAGCGAATGCACTGGCTGTACAGTCATGAGATTGTGCAGGTAGACATCCTCACTGAACTCACACCTGAGGACAAGAAGTTCGAGGGCGAGATTTTGGTGTACAACGCGACGGAAGACCAGGTGAAAGTGACACCAATCTGCGAGCTGAGGCTGAACAACACCCCCTATGAGCTTCGAGGTTGGTGCCAGAGTGAATCTGAGTGGTCCCGCCTGCGTATGGATGTGCTTGGAGGTTGTATTCCCACTCCTCCAGACATATTCAGGAAGAGGATGCAACGGATGCGGTTCACGCATCGAAATGATGCCGAGCAGGTGCTTGCATTGCAAGAAAAGGTGTTCAGAGACAAAGTCTCCAGGACAACACACTTGCAGCTCCAACAACTCTCGGCGGATGACCTGGAATGTCTACGTAAGGCCTTGCCGCACTACAACAAACTGAAATACATGGTGGTTAATGGCAATGCCCTGAAGGGGCAAGATGCCGTGGCGATGGTGACCTCAGGTGCGGCGGACATCCAAATGGAGTCGTGTTCTCTACAAGATGAAGATGCAGATGCAATGGCAGAGGCACTGATGAGCTCAGCTGCTGATCGATTGGAACATCTGAGTCTGACTGGAAACCGTTTTTTGGCGATATGTTTGGCATTGTTTTACATTGTTTTGAGAACCTTTGGAATGAAGGCATGTTTTTTTTCACCCCCAATCTCTCAAAGATGAACGAAGATGTTGGAGTCTGTGAGATGAGAAGATGTTGAAATGGACACAACTGGAAGTTGTAGCAGCCAGGCTTCAGTGACATCGGGACAGCTGCCCTTCGCAAAGTGATGGAGCAGCGACCGCAGCTGAAGATCCGATTGTAGATTTAGAATGATTCAGATAGATTTAGATGGTCAGTCGGACGGGCTGCTTCCAAGTTGCGACACCGCAAGTCTATGAAACCGTGTGGGGATTTCCATAAATGGGGATACCCCAAAATGGATGGTTTACAATGGAAAATTCTATCTAAATGGATGATTTAGGGGTACCCCCATTTCAGGAAACCCCCATGTAGGAAATCGGAGTTGGCCGAAGGATATGCCGCAATGCACTTGCCATGTCTTCGGAGATGAATGAAGCGCAGGAGAATTGGAGCAGAACTTTACAGCCAAATCCGGAAACTCCAACGGTTGGCACACCAAAAGAATCCAAAAGAAATACAACTCCTGGTATAGTGCAATTTGGCCTGCTGGAGAACGTCACCAGATCATTTGCGCATGTTTCACGCGCTGAATTGTGTTTGTCGACAAGGCGCACTGAATTTCACATGCCGAAAATGGCATAGCAATTGCAACAATTGGGCGAAGGAAAACTGCGAAGATGTGGCCATGGCCATGGCCTGAAAACCAGGGATGTCCTGGGATGACTGGGATACGCTTTGAGGCGTTCCCATGAAGGGTTGGAGTCTTCAGTGCGGGAAAAGCTTCCTTCTCTGAAGTGAATCTACAGATGGTACCAAATGGAGAATGAATCGCAAGGAAAGCGAATGCTGTACATCACATTGATTAGTCATCGCACAGAGTATCATGGTTCTTCCTGCATATGGCCAGCTGGATCAAGATGTCAGGAAACTTTTATGTCTCAGTGGCTTCACTGGTGGCTTTCATCACTTTATTTTGTAGTATCTCACAAAGGTATAGCTAGAGCCAGGCCCTTCCTTTCCCCAATTCGAAGTCCGTTATCACTTCTAAGACCCTCTTTAAACGTAAAATCAATCAATTCGGAATTCAAAAGCACACATGCATATCCACAATGCATGTACATGTATCATATTCAGATGTCTTCACATTCTTCATATCTTTCTATACATATCCCCTACATGTCAGGTTACCCCGCAGGTGTCACACCAACCGAAAGCCAACGTCACAACGTCGCCATGCGGGACCCATCCCTTCATGATGTGGTGACCGCAGCCTCGGCACCCTGGACGGTGCCGAAGAAGGTACCCTTCAGGGCGAATGGGCCATCAAATCATGGAGGAAACCATGGGGAAAACGAGGAAAACGAGGTTTTCAGCTTTTGGATTCTGGGGGTCTTCTCAGACTAAGTTTTGGATCAACCCAAATACTTTGTTAAATGGGTTTTTCTTAAAGTGGCGGACCCCAAGTTATCAGTTATTATCATCCCAATTTCTCCATTTTCTGTGGGGGGAACCAAAGGCTTTGGGGTACTCCAAGGTATCTCCAAGGTTACAGTTTAAGGGGCCACATAATGGTTCTTGTAACAGGAGGAATCTCAAACATGGATCAACATGGTTGCAGGTATTATAGTTTCGACATTATTGTAATTTGATTTGAGTTTTTGAAGGGTTAAACAGATATCCCGATCATATGGGCTTAAACATGGTGTTGTTAATGGCTATTACAGTAGATGTTTAAGGGTCACAGTCCCAGAATTGCTTGAAGAGAACATTTGCAGGCTTTACCACCATATTTGAAAAGAAAAGCCCATGGTTCCCCAAAAAGATTTTCCCTGAATGTTTCCTCGTGATGTCAACGGCGAGTTTGATTTACAATAAAGGGGATGGTCAACGGTTTCATCCACCAGAGCGCTCCCATGATTGTACTTCTTTTGGGCTGAAGTATGATCTAAACACAAAGATTGTGACTAGTTCCATATCCAACTTGCTTTTCTTTTTATGGCACATGTGCCTTTGGGCATCAATCCATGAATAGGGCTTTATATACCAATCCTTCCCATGGCATGGGATGGATGACCATACCC
>CAMXCT020001045.1:157803-185067 GCA_947184155.2 Cladocopium goreaui
GAGTTCATGATGGGCCGTGCCAATTCCACCCAACCCAATGAGATTTCATGAGACATTCAGCAAAAGCTGGGGGAAATGTTGATCCTATAGAATGGGTTTCCATGTGGAGAGGCATGAAAACCACCAAATGCCATCCCTATAGAATGAATTCCTGAGTGACTGCGCAGGAACTGGTAAAAAATAGGCAGCACTCTGACATGTGCCCAGGGTATCCCAGGGATGCTTAGGCCAGTACCTAGAATTGCCTGGATCTACCAGATCTGCGTCAATTCTTTTCAAGTGTTATCCTAGGGGGACCCCAAAGGATCCCAAAGGCATCTGCAGGATTCTGTCAGGTTTTCATTTTATAGGCATTAAACACGACATAAAGGCATAAATACTCATGTGTTTTTCCAGAAATAGGGTGAAGATGAATGAAATCTGTTCACAGCGTGCTGATCTGAGGCTCTCCCTGCACCGGCTGCAGCTCCTGGGTCGTCAGCGTCTGTGAAGCCGGAGCCGGCGTCCAAGCCAGCAACGAGTTCATGAAAGGTCATGCCAATTTCACCCAATTCTATGAGATTTCTTGACAAACGCAGCAAAAGGTGGGGGACATGTTGATCCTATAGAATGGGTTTCCATGTGGAGAGGCGTGAAATCTACCAAATGCCATCCCTATAGAATGAATTCCTGACTGACTGCACAGGAACTGGTAAAAAAATAGGCAGCACTCTGACATTTGCCCAGGGTATCCCAGGGATGCTTAGGCCAGTGCTTAGAATTTCCTTGATGCACCAAAATGTATCAGATCTGTGTCAAGGCTTTCCAATTGATTATCCCAGTGAATCCCAAAAGGGCATCTGCAAGATTCTGTCAGGTTTTCATCATCCTATAAAATGGAAACCCAACCACCCTTCTATAGAATAGTTCCCAAGTATGTTCTTTTGTGGAATGGTTCCAACCCAGATCCAAAAAGTGAAACCAAACTTAAGGCATTGCAAACCCAGTTTTCTATTCTATAGGGGGTCTTTTTCCTAATCACTTGGAGTAAGTTTTTCATTTTATAGTGGATTATTTGTTAGAAGCAGTGGCCAGTATGAGGCTGGGTTTTCATTTTATAAGAGCGGCAGGGGGCTGTTGGCTTGGTAGGGTTTCTATTCTATAGGGAAAATCCCCCCCCTTAGTCCTGGGTTTTCGTTTTAGTCCCTATAGAATCAGACACCCAGGTTTGGCCCGAATTCCAACAGGGATTATATATATATATTTAATCTACCCCACCCACATAGAATATGCGTTTTTCTAATTCTGCAGTTGAACTCGAACGCAAATCTACTTAGAATATGCCCCCATTTCGTGTTCATGTTTTTTCTCCCCATTTGGTCTTCGCTCTGGAAGGATTTCATCAAAGGAAAGGGAGGTCCCCCTTTCAAATCGTATTCAGGAGGGCAAGATAGTAGGATGAGGAAAAGTGAAAAAGGTTTTCACATGGTGTTTGGTGACAAGAATTAAAAACTGTCAGCGCCCCCAAATTCACCGATTTCTTATTACTTGGCGTACTAAAAAGTTGATTTTTTTTTTCTACCGCAAAGGGTCCCGCCCACGAATGGTGGAGATCCTCGGAAATGGTCTAGATTGAGCAATACCGATTCAAACCATTTCGGAAAATTAGGTTGCAAACGCACATACATAGAATATGGCGGTGATACAGGGTTTCATCAAAGGAAAGGGAGGTTCCCCCTTTCAAATCGTATTCAGGAAAGCAAGATAGTATGATGAGGAAAAACAAAAAAGGTTTTCACAATTTGGTGACAAAAATTAAAAACTGGCAGGGTCCCCAAATTGACCGATTTCTTATTACTTTGTGTACTAAAAAGTACATTTTTTCTACCGCAAAGGGTCCCCACCACGAATGGTGGAGATACATGGGAAATGGGCTGGATTGAGCAATGCTGATTCAAACCATTTCGGGAAATTAGGTTGCACACATGAAAGAATTTGTATGGAAAAAAATTGGAAAAGTGAAGAAATTGTACGGAAATGTGAAGGATTTATAGAGAAAAATGAAGAAATACATATGGAAAAAGTGAAGAATTTGACTGAAAAGGGAAAATAATTTATATGGAAAAGAATCTGTATGATTTATATGGAAAAGAATCTGTATGGCATCAAAGACTACACCTCCCCGAATCGGTTGATGCGGGCCATCGCTGCAGGATGGCACAGAGTAGTCCAGCTAATCGTGGTCTTCACCACGTGGTTAGCACGTTGTTGCATGTGTGAGGAAAACCAAAAAAACAGTAAAAAAGAGGACCAAAAAATGAAAAAAACAAAAAAGACGAAGAAATACCAAAAAAGAAAAACAAAAAAGACAAAGCCTCCTCTGAGAGGCAAAAAGAATTCAATAGTGAACCAGGCATGGGACCTGGGAAAAAAGGGTGTAGAACCCGTCTGAATTTAGTGCTGGCTGGCGGCTGCCTGCGGGTGCTGATGTACTCCACCTTGCTGCGTTCTGCTGCTGCTTCTGCTCTTGACCTTGTCGAGAAACCATGGGAAGAATCTGCTTCCGAAACTTTACCGAACCCTTGGGCCCCCCTCACCTCGGAGCGACCGGGGCGGCCATGGCGGCAGCGGAATGCCACTGCGCTGGCCGACAAGCGAGTACCCTTGCTGATGGATGCTGAGCAGCGCGCGGTGAATAGCGCTAGCAGCAGAACTTGGGAAGTGGCTTCACAGTTTGCAACTTGGGTTACAAGTGACTTGGTGCAATGGGTCGGATTTGGACGACACTTATTTGTTCACCTGTTGTCAGTTGGGATCCTTTCATGTTTTGAAATGGTTCGGGACCGTGTCTGTTGGTGGGATTCTTTCATTTATGAACCTGTTGGCCCTGAATCGGTGGTTTCTCAGTTTAGTGGCCTGGTTGTGGAATCCTGATGCTGTCAATCGGAAGAGCCAGTTTAGGTCTAGGAAAAACAAAACAGAGACCAAATGTCGGAAACGCAAAATCAGACGTCATTTGCAGTACATGGATAGGGTCAACCTTGTCATGCGTCAAAATAGACAGTCAGCTTGGAGCTTCCGTTTCTATTTGGCAAAAAGGGCTAGGTTTGCTGGTCGAAGAAGGCTGTGTGGCACCAGATCACCCAAAAGAATTTCTTTCCATGCTCATGTGGGCCGGTTAAGAAATCACAGAGTCAAAAAAGACCACTGGTACACTCCTCGCGCTGGGCATTGGTTGGTTAGGTCATATGGTTTCAGGGCTTATGCCAAACCCAGACAAGACACCAGTCGGAATGCTCCTACTTTTAACGTGGCCAATCTGACTGGCCGTGAATGGTCGGAAATGCTCAAGGGGGGGGGCGTATGGATCCCACAGAACCAAGAAAAGACGAAAGGAGAATAACAAGACCCAGTCCGATGATTTGGCTGCCGGTTTGCTTCAATTTTTGTTTTGTTGCGAGAATAAACAAAGTGACAGGGCTGATAAACATCCTCCTCACAAAAAGCCAAGGGGTATCCTCAAGCCGGCAGATGACAAGACACTTGCTCAAAATCTCATGATGCTGTTGCGAGAATGTATATCCCAAGGGGATAAGGACAGTACGGTGGCCCAGAAGATCAAGTCTTCGCTCGGCCAGTGGACCCGCGAGAAACCTTTTCAGGCACAAAGGGCTGTTCAGTGGAACTTAGACAATAAAGAGCAAGACTCTCCAGATGCAAGTGCTCAGCCTGGAAAGTGACTAGGTTCGTGCCCACACCGGAACGACACGAAGAAAAAATGAAACTACTAAGCAAAGCTTTTACCTTCAGAACAGGTATGATGCTGACTTTCCTGTTTTGAAAAAGAAGGAGTTCACCACCAATGACAACCAAGGTAATTCAAACCTTGGTCCAATTTGCGCAGTGCAGCCAGCGGAATGGACCGTACCAATCAAAGTCACGACTCTCAATGCAGTTCGTCAAGCACTCAGCCAAGGCCAGGAGATAGCAGGGATTTGATTGTGGCAAAGAGCTTCTCGGAGGTCCAAGAGCTACGCACACTTAATGGAGCTCATTTGGCACCTTTGTGTCTTTGACTGTCCTGGTCCTGTGTGATGCTCAAAACGGAGGACTGGGAGGGGCCCTAACCAAAGTTTCCCTAAAAAGACATGGAGGTAAACAGTTTCGAGCTGAGAATGTGCACTTGTGGCCTCTGGGCACGCGCAGCGCATGCCCGTGGGTACGTCCTGCCGTCAAAGCTGATATCCAGAAATTTCAACCTGCAACCAAAGTGGTCATCAGGGTGAATGCGCCAGAACACTACCGTAAGTTTTTCAAAACGAACCCCAAACCAGACTCTCCGGCCGATATCTTGACAGAATTGGCCAGTTTGCAGCTCACCAAGGCCTCGGTCCTTTCGGGCGGTGATTGGCGTAGGGAAAAAACATTAAGGATCGACCAGTTGATTGGTCATCTCCGAGTTTCGCCGGAATTGGCCCAGAAACTGGTCCTTTGCAGTGGGAGAAAAGGAATCTTTTTGACACAGACTAAGGTCACTGACGGAAGAGAAACAATGCGTTGGATTGAAAAGCAAGGAAAAGAAGACCCTGAGGCATATCTTGCCAGATGCCTAAAGGAGGCTGACTCTAAGGGCTTGCGTTTTCGCTCCGGTGGCGGCCGTGACCTCGGCTACATATTACCTCCAGGACAGCAGCAGCAAGGGCCTCAGGTGGTTTCTGTGCAGGGTATCCCCAAAGATTGGGATACTGAAGATGTGCTGTCCTTTCTTCAGAGTGTGGCTTGGGAAAGTTGCAGCACCCTGGGTAGGAGATCGATGGGAAGGAATCTCGTGGCTTGGTTGGTCAAAGGGATTCCCCCATCTGATCCTCAGAACAATGGTTTTTTGGCAGTACGAGGACGAGGACTCCTCAGAAAGCAGCTTAGGCCAAAACAAAAAGTGCAAACGACTCCGGTGCAGCCACCTAGGAGAAGTTTCAAACAGAAGTTTGGTGAAAATTCTGTAAACATTCCTGTCCCTCATAACAATATGTATGGGAAAGCTCACAACCCAACACTTGGATTGATGGAGTCACTTTGTTGGCTGCTGCCCACCAACAAGGTTGTCCTTTTATTATTTGGTTTTCACATGAGGGGTATTGGAAACGCTGTACTCTTGCGACAGCCTTTGACCAAAAGGGCAATGCAAAGTGTGCTCGGGACAAAAGCCCGATAATACTGAGGCTGCAGGACCAATACTACTCTTGGATTCAGCCTCTGTCAACTAAGGCCATTCCTGTGGGTTGGTTAAGTCAAAGTGCTATTCCCCATCGGGAAGTCCTTCGGGGTTCCGCGGTTGAGTCTAGCGCTGCCACTCCGTCGGTCCACTCTTGGGAGTCGCAAGGTTCTCCGTCTCGTCCGATCAGCCCTTCCCAGTGTCAGGTGTTATCTCCCAAAGGTCGGTCTGTCGAAGGTCCGGGTACCCCGTCTGTCCACACTTTCGCTGGGTTTCCTGCGGGCTGTCGAGTTTTGGGTCGGGATGTCTCCGTGGGTACTCCGTTGGTTCACACCGTCCAAACGCATGCACAGGCTGTCCCTGTCCTTAATTCTGCTGTTGTTGTGCGGGCTGAAGGGAATAGGTCATGTAGGATTGTTTCTTCACACGAAGGTCCCCCTACTCCCTCCGTCCACACCTGTGTCTCCCTGTCTCATCAGCTCTGGGGAATTAAAGGACCGGATAACCCCACATGTTACCAACTTCTTTAGACTTAGACTGACCATAGAAGAGCAAGAAGGGAAGAGGAAGTATAAGAGTGATGGAGCGGTGATGGTGGGTGAGTTTGTGTGTATGTATGTATGTTCATGTACAGTAAGTGAGTGAGAGTGTGAGTGAGTGATGCGAGTGTGGTGTGTGTGAGTGAGGGATGTGAGAGTGAGTGAAGTGAGTGAAGTGAAGTGAAGTGAAGTGAAGTGAAGTGAGTGAGTGGGTGAGCGAGGGAGCGAGGGAGCGAGGGAGCGAGGGAGCGAGGGAGCGAGGGAGCGAGGGAGCGAGGGAGCGAGGGAGCGAGTGAGTGAGTGAGTGAGTGAGTGAGTGAGTGAGTGAGTGAGTGAGTGTGTGTGTGTGTTTGTTTGTGTGTGTGAGTGAGTGAGTGAGTGAGTGAGTGTGTGTGTGAGTGAGTGAGTGAGTGAGTGAGTGAAGTGAGTGAGTGAGTGACTGACTGAGTGAGTGAGTGAGAGTGAGTGAGTGTGTGTGTGTGAGTTGTGAGTGAGTGTGTGTGTGTGAGTTGTGAGTGTGAGTGAGTGAGTGTGTGAGTGTGTGAGTGAGTGAGTGTCTGCGTTCTCTTTTCCGTTCCCGGCACAGACCGGAAACATCATAACTGCATGGCATAACTTAAAAGTGATTTCAATAACCTACACCAAGTCAAGTCAATGTGGGGAGCAAAAACCCCACACGTCAATGTGAGCAACACACTGTTGGTGTGCCTGACATATTCAACACCATACATGTTTAACACACATTCGAAACGGCCTCGCCTTTCCAGCCTTCCGACACACTATCAAAACGATGGTGTGCTCACCATACTTTCGCTGACCAAAGTAATGTTCTGCACTCTTTCGAGCGCAGCCGCACATTTTGTGAATTCTTTCTGCATGCCCTGTGGCTGGTAAACATCGCTGGCACATCATGATGATGATGATGATGATCGTGATCATGACCATGATCATGATCATGATCATGATGATGATGATGATGATGATCATGATGATGATGATGATGATCATGATGATGATGATGATGATGGAAGTGAAGCGAACTGAGTGAGAGGGTGAGTGAGGGAGGGAGGGAGGGAGTGAGGGAGTGAGTGAGTGATTGAGTGTGTGTGTTTGTGTGTGGGTGATTGAGTGTGTGTGTGTTTGTGTCGTTGGGAACCGGCTTCCAAGTCCGTTGAAAGCAAATTTCTAAAAAAAAACTCATCATCAAAACTCCCGGAACTGGAGCTGCAGCCCAGAGGCAAGAGCCTGCCTTGGAGTAGTTGCTCACGGAGGTGCTGAGTCAGGCGACGAACCGACCTGCCCCCCGCCAAGGTGGGGGAACCATCCTAGCCGCTAGCCCCTGAGAATATTATAATAGGAACGGGCAATAGTTACATATATAATATATATGTTTGAACAGTGTAAGCAAATCGCTAAGGTTGTCAAATCGAAATATTCCATAGCTGTGAGACAATGATTCGACGATATGCACCGCATCACAATACGTGACCAAGTGTGTAATGTCATGGCGAGCCTAACTAAAACTTTTGTCAGTCCCGAGATTGTCCTGCAACAGCTTGACGCGATTACTGCTTGCAGCAGCTGAACCAAAGCGCGCACGAGGACAACCTGGTCGTCCGTCGCGTTTTGGACGGAGGTGGATACCCTCGCAGACAGATAGCCAGTCACACGTCTCGTGTGTGTACATGTTGAGTTTGTCTGCTGATAGGTGGGAACCACATGACACCACCGCCAGCCACTGTAACGCGTCCATCTGTTTCGCCTGGGCAGTGGCGAGGTGTTTCTCCTGGCTTCAAAACAGCAAGGTAGCTGTTGTTCTCCTTGCTCACCCTTTTCTTCACACATCTGTGATGACCTTGGTGATCGCCGTGATGTTCTTCTCCAGCAAATAGCTAGTTACTTGCTTCTTCAAAATGACCTCGTCAACCATCAATTTGAGGCCACTCGATCAATCCCAAAAAAGGTCAATGGACCTTCTCAAAGGGGATCACTTTGAAGAAGCAACAGAAAATAGTTTTTGCTTTTCTTTTACTTAGAAAAGTCCGTCCGTCCAGAGAGAGGCCTATCTGCCCACAACAAGAGATCGGGGGGAACCGGGGTTACAGGCCGAAGGTTATCATAGATTCAATTGGGAGGAAGTGACAATAGATGTACCGTGGCTGATGGTAAGGCCATGGTACACCATCACTTCCTTTTAAAATCATAAGACCTGAGGAGGAGCCTGGACACGTATACCTTGTATCGTGTGTGCATGTGTCGAGGGGTAAGGTGGCGAAGTCCCGTTTCCATGCGAACCAGAAAGAAGGACAACGATGCGACGCGAAACCAACGTGTATCGATATGCAATGACGGGCGTGTGCTTTGGGGCCCCCCAACCAAGGTGGTTTGCCATCTCCCCAAAAAATATAAACGGGCGGACCTGGCAGGAGGCGGAGGTCGGTGGGCTGGGGCAAACTCAGTGCTACGATATCAAATATAATGGGACAAAGTCAGTACCACGATCTCATATAATGGGGTTGCCCTGATGCTCCCTTCCATAATCTTGCTGGGATTAGGGTCCTGGGTCCTGACGGTACCTTGCACTGAGACTCTTATCCTAGGCTGTACCCATCTTTTGGTCATAAACTCTAATCGCATGACTGCAACAAGATGTGGCAGCAGCCTATCGCTCTCTTCCCCCCACCAGTGCCCGGGGCCCTGGCCTGACGAAAACGCAGATGCAAAGAAGCATCACAGACCTGCAAAACTTGCATGGTCGGTCCTGGGTCCTGACGGTACCTTGCACTGAGACTCTTATCCTAGGCTGTATCCATCTTTTGGTTACAAACTCTAATCGCATGACTGCAACAAGATGTGGCAGCAGCCTATCGCTCTCTTCCCCCCACCAGTGCCCGGGGCCCTGGCCTGACGAAAACGCAGATGCAAAGAAGCATCACACACCTGCAAAACTTTCATGGTCGGTTGGTGGAGCGCATGGAAAGTGAGTCACGGTGAGTGAGAGTGATGGAGAGTGAGCCAAACCAGATTGATATCAGTGAGGAAGAGTGAGCCAAACCAGATTGATGTCTACAATCTCGACAGAAAAAATCGCACTGAGATCCCAGCTCGTGAAAACACTGGAAAGGTCCAGCTCAGTGATCCATCGGAGCCTGTCCGCTCGAGTCCAGGGTCGTGGCCTCATGACAGCGGAGATGCATATAAGAGCATCACAGACTTGCGTAATTTTCAATCATGGCGACGCAGCATGCAACCAGAAGCCATGCTAGACTTGCAAACAATCAGACATGTCGAAATGCCTTGCTTTTTTTTTCTGCGAAGTCGACATGTTGCGTGAAGTTGCACAAAACTGCAAAAAATGTAGGAGCCAAATCCGAGAAATGTCTTTGTGAGCAGCTACGTTGTCCCAAGCACGCGGAGCGAGGCAAATCAACAAGACGCTTCAAGTTCCGTTTCCGACTGAGTGCTGCGGAACAAGCCAAAGCTCACATCTCTTCGTTGGATCGGGTGGCTGCGACTGGGCATGCTTGCGCAAACATGCGGAGCCAGGAAAATCAGCAAGACGCTTCAGAACCAGTCTCCGACTGACTGCTGCGGAACAAACATCAGTTCACATCGGTTCGTCCAATCCGGTGGCTGCGACCTCGGATGACGCCGGCAGTGTGTTCGTCCAAGCTGTGGAGCTACGTGCCTCTTCCGGCATGCTGTCTCTGACGACATGGAGCCTCTTGACAGGCGTCCATTTGGATTCAAACATAAGGGGGTCATCTACTGTCAGCTCTGCCGTGGCCAGTCGGTGAAAGTAGGCCGTGACGGTGTCCTTGGCGGCTGCATCCACGGGGACATGCCAGAGAACACTCCACTCTTCGATGTGCTCTGTCTGGGCCAAGACCACTTGATGGATTTCTCCGGTACGGCCCTGGAGCAACCAGTTGACAACCGAAGCCGGACCAGCCATGCGAAGTTTCACTTGGAAAGGAGATGTATCTGTCTTCAACAAAAGGCAGTCAAAGGATCGCTTCACTCGCATGGCCGAGGTGGCTGTATTGTCTTGCTGCAATGCTTCATCATCTGGCAACTTCACGTTGTTGAAGCACACCAAAGCACGCAAAAAGTTTGCATCCACCTTGCCCACGGAGACCAGTCCGAGATGCGAATCCACTGTCACCGCTTTCAACGGCGCCACTGGGCAACCATTGTTCAAGCGGCAAAGAGGCAGACTCAACTGGCCGCTCGGTGGGGTCATCAGCACGACAGTTGGCTGAAGCCGCAGGCAGGGACGAATGTCGCGACACTCCAATTCCAAGGATTGCTGGAAGTCGTTCTCCTTGAAGGTGAAACGGCAAATCCACTGAGCATTCCGGAACATGTCTCTGAGAGTTGCGCGCAGCTCTTTGGAATTGCTGGAACGAGATTAAGCATCTCTAAGTACATCCAAACACGAACCTCAACAAACATGAACCTGAATCATTTCCACGCACACACGCCTGAAGAACGACTGGAGAAATAAGCAATTGGGACCAATTCATAGAAGCTCCAGGAAATTGATGCAATTGTAGGATCACAACCTCTGCTGTTGGCCAGCTGCCGTGTCCTAAATTTTTCTGCATCACCTCCTCCACAGTGACAGCTCGTTCCGACACATCCCCAGGCAAATCCACCATAAACCGGAGCTGCTCTTCTGGCTGTCCTTCACAACACACCCATTTCAGAGAGCAGTTTTTAAATTCTGCGGGGGCAGTATTTATGCACTAACAAAACTCATCCACGAAACAAAGAAACATGCCAGGGAACAGTCTTTATTTTCTCCGGGGGCGGTCTTCACTTTGTAACAGCAAACCGTTATCTTTTGATGCCAAAATCCTACATCATATCCCCTTGATCCCATACCCTTGACTCCATGTCCTGTGTCTGTGCCCCTTGGCGCCACCAGGGAATGCTGGGACAGCGTCTTCTCCAGCAACAGTGCCACCGCATCAGCCGCGTCAGCGCTCTCACCCGCAGGGAAGAGATCCGCCCGGGTCAAGTACATTTGATGCAGCAATTCAAAAGGAGCCACATAATCAAAATCTCTGCTGCGTAACTTGACCAGCGTCGCTGTCATCCAGTGCCTCAGCGGACCTTTCTCACACGTCTGGTCCAAAAGATCTCTAGCCAACGGGCCGCAATGGAGAAAACATTGCAAAATTGAATTGAGCCAACAGCTGTTCCCCAAATTTCTCAATCCACTGATGGGAGCAGCATTGTCGAAGCCGCTGGTACCCAGCGGACGGCTGCCCGAATCCAAGCGCCACTGCCGGCCCATGTCGCGCAACCAACGCGCATCGATTCTCGAAGCAAGGCTCCCTGCCAACTGATATTCAGACACTAGCAGCTCGCACGCACGCATGACACCAGCATTTTCACGCTTGCTCGCCTCGCTTCTGTATCTTTCACGCTGTCTGCGTGGCAAAGCAGAAGGGTTCAGCTGACCCAGGCAGACCTTCAAATGCTGCAATGGGAAATCGTCTGACAATCCACTCCCGTCTTCAGTCAATTGTCGCAAAACGCGATCCACTTCCTGCTGGGACACCTGCAATGCATCCGCCACACGACGGGCATCGTCCTCAGCAGCAGATTTTTCTTTCCTCGTCGGACCGTAACGCCGGTTCTCTTTGGTCCCTACCCGGAGACGCCAACCAGCACTGCGTCGCTCCACCGTAACTTGGCGTCGCTCTACTGTGTCCATCTTCTCTTGTGAGTTAGTCGTTGCCAGATTCTGACATCTCTCTCGCAGCGCTTCCACGGAAACGGCTGACGCTTCATCGAGACTTCTAGAATCCTCTTCCGCAGCTTGCACGCTTTGACGCACAGGGCCAATGAACCATTGACCAGCATGCTTCTTGCGCGCACGCCAACCATTTCTGTGGCTTTGCACGGGCATGGTTTGCTACAGCAGGTTCATGCAATTTTGACATGTGACATATCACTGAAATTCCTTTTGCTTGTTTCCCTACATGGATAACTATGAGGTATAAAATCAAATTGATAGAACTTTGAATTGTTTTGAAACCTTCCAAGCACAATCGGCAAGTAGCTTCGAGTACCGGAAAATTTCCAAAATTGTTCCGCGGAACAGCTGCTGTGACAACCTTTCTTACTTGTTTCCGTCCTTCAATATTTTAATCATATATGTTCGCCTCAAGGTGTGAAATGAAATATGTGTGCCTAATCTATACATGCGAAAAAACTTCCGCTTGCCGTCTCAAGCCGAAAACGCAAAGGCAATAAGTAATAAGGCCGCAACCAAAACATATCCAAACATGACAACAGGTGAAAAAACACTGTCGAACTGTCCGAACCAAATCCAATACAATATGCAAAGAGACACACCGAAGCAATTCCAATGCCTCATCATGTCAACCGCAGTGCTCGGCAGGTGCGCTATCTGGCAAGACACTTGCCTATCTATCTATCTATCTATCTATCTATCTAATTTAACGTAACTATCTATCTAGCTAGCTAGCTAGCTATCTATCTATCTATCTATCTATCTAATTTAACGTAACTATCTATCTAGCTAGCTAGCTAGCTAGCTACCTATCTATCTATCTATCTCTCTCTCTCTCTATCTTTTTATCTATCTATCTATCTGTCTATCAAACCTGCCAGGACGACGGCAAAGCTGAAATTGAATGGAGTGAGCCAAGTATCTCAAACCTGCCAGGCCGACGTGAACATGCAGCCTGCAGGCCAAAAATGCCAGCTAAAAGAAGGCAGGGTGACTAATGGCGTAAGCCATGTATATCAAACATGCCAGGCCGACGTCAAAACATGCCACCTCAAGGCCAAAAATGCACATCTAAAAAAACATAGCAGGGAGACCTCCGCTATCTATCATGTACGTCAAACATGCCAGGGCGACGGCAAAGCTGAAACTGAATGGAGTGAAACAAGTATGTCTAACCTGCCAGGCCGACGTGAACATGCAGCCTGCAGGCCAAAAATGCCAGGTAAAACATGGCAGGGAGACGAATGGCGTAAGCCATGTATATCAAACGTGCCAGGCCGACGTCTATCTATCTATCTATCTCTCTCTCTCTCTCTATCTATCTATCTAATCTAATCTAATCTAATCTAATCTAATCTAATCTAATCTAATCTATCTAGTTAGCTAGTTAGCTATCTATCTATCTATCTATCTATCTCTCTATCTATCTGCCTATCTATCTATCTATCTATTTATTTATCTATCTATCGCTCTCTATCTATTTATCTATCTATCTGTCTATCAAACCTGCCAGGACAACGGCAAAGCTGAAATTGAATGGAGTGAGCCAAGTATCTCAAACCTGCCAGGCCGACGTGAACATGCAGCCTGCAGGCCAAAAATGCCAGCTAAAAAAAGGCAGGGCGACGAATGGCGTAAGCCATGTATATCAAACATGCCAGGCCGACGTCAAAACATGCCACCTGAAGGCCAAAAATGCACATCTAAAAAAACATAGCAGGGAGACCTCCGCTATCTATCATGTATGTCAAACATGCCAGGGCGACGGCAAAGCTAAAAAACTGAATGGAGTGAAACAAGTATGTCTAACCTGCCAGGCCGACGTGAACATGCAGCCTGCAGGCCAAAAATGCCAGGTAAAACATGGCAGGGAGACGAATGGCGTAAGCCATGTATATCAAACATGCCAGGCCGACGTCTATCAACATGCCAGGGCGACGGCAAAGCTGAAACTGAATGGAGTGAAACAAGTATGTCTAACCTGCCAGGCCGACGTGAACATGCAGCCTGCAGGCCAAAAATGCCAGGTAAAACATGGCAGGGAGACGAATGGCGTAAGCCATGTATATCAAACATGCCAGGCCGACGTCTATCTATCTATCTATCTATCGATCTATCTATCGATCTATCTATCTATCGATCTATCTATCTATCTATCTCTCTCTCTATCTATCTTTCTATTTATCTATCTATCTATCTATCTATCTATATCTATCTATCTATCTATCTATCTATCTATATCTATCTATCTATCTACCTATCTATCTATCTATCTATCCATCTATCTATCTATCTATCTATCTCGCTCTCTCTCTACCTATCTATCTATCTATCTAGCTGGCTAGCTATCTATCTATCTATCTATCTAATCTAATCTAATCTAATCTAATCTAATCTAATCTAATCTAATCTAATCTAATCTAATCTAATCTATCTAGTTAGCTAGTTAGCTAGTTAGCTATCTGTCGATCTATCTATCTATCTATCTATCTATCTATCTATCTATCTATCTATCTATCTATGTGATTGAGTGAGTGATGTGAGTGAGTGAGTGAGTGAGTGGGTGGGTGAGTGAGTGAGGCGTACATCCGACCCCTTGGCAGTGCACATTGTGCCACGCCTGCCACGCAAAAGAGGCGGAGACCCAAGGGACGCCAGGGCGTACATCCGACCCCTTGGCAGTGCACATTGTGCCACGCCTGCCACGCAAAAGAGGCGGAGACCCAAGGGACGCCAGGGCGTACATCCGACCCCTTGGCAGTGCACATTGTGCCACGCCTGCCACGCAAAAGAGGCGGAGACCCAAGGGACGCCAGGGCGTACATCCGACCCCTTGGCAGTGCACATTGTGCCACGCCTGCCACGCAAAAGAGGCGGAGACCCAAGGGACGCCAGGGCGTACATCCGACCCCTTGGCAGTGCACATTGTGCCACGCCTGCCACGCAAAAGGCGGAGACCCAGGGACGCCAGGGCGTACATCCGACCCTTTGGCGTGCACATTGTGCCACGCCTGCCACGCAAACGAGGCGGAGACCCAAGGGACGCCACTTGGAGGGTCAGGCTGGTTAGTAAGTACTTAGCCTATATAAAGCATATAGTAAGTACTTAGTAAGTACTTAGTATCTACCCTAACCTTACTTATAAGTACCCTAAGTAGCATTTTTAAGTACATTATGTTTGCTAAGTATGTAGTTGTATGTAGTCCACTTAGCTAAGTACTTAGATTTTTTATTAACTACATACTATGTAGCATATGTACTTACTTTACTTAGTAAGTCAAAACTATTTTTAGCACTCCACTTAGGTTAAGTAACTTAGCGAACTTAAGCTACTTAAGTATAAGTGGGGTAAGTCACTTACGTTAGTTAGTTTTAAGTGGGCTAAGTGGACTTAGCTCACTTAGAATTGCAGCCCACTTAGCCCACTTAGTCCACTTATAGCAAGTGGAAAACTTGCAAAAAACAAACAGGTGCAACCATGTTTTACAACATGCGTATGTTTTTTTTTGGTTGTTGTTTGTAAAAACGGAAGGAACAAAATATATGTTTGGTATTTTTTGCGAAGGCGTTGTTTGTCAAAAGTGTGTTTGTCAAATTTGGGTGGAAACAACACTGGTATATCTGAAATGGTTTGATTTTTTTTCGCGCCGGATGTCTTTAACAAGTGATCACAAAAACGAAGCCACATGTTGGTGATTTTGAGATGCTTGATATCGTAAACGAAACAATTTCATTTGCAAACATTGTTTTTGAGAAATCAAATTTATTTTTTTTGGGTTGAGGTGTTCGCACTGATAAACTTGAAAAGGTGACATGTATGGCTAGCAGATCTTGTGTTGAATGTCGTGATTTGCATGTGCGGGATCTCAGATGTTTGATGATGTTGCAAGAATTGACATTTTCATTGCTCTCACATTGCCACAGAAAGTGAACAGTGTTGCATGATTGCGCTGATTTTTTTGAGAAACAACATGTTATGATTTCATTCATAGATATACATGTTTGTTGAAACGATTTTTTGTTTTTGTGCCAGTTGCCCTTGCACCGCAATCCTGAGGTCCAAGATGATAGCACTGCAATGCAGATGCAGGCGTGATGACTGCATGGGAACATGATCGATGTTGCAGTCAACTGGACTTTTCTGTATCCTTCAGACGGCTTGCATGTCATGTCTCGAGACTGTCAATTTCATGTTGCATACATTCAACCATGCGCCATGGCCTCTTTACAACTTGTAAAAACGAAACACGTTTCTGAGTCTTGTGTCGGAAGTGCGTGGCCATGCTCGCACTCATCAGCTGCGGGCTGAGCTCGCAGTTGAACTTTTTTTCATGCACATGTGGGTTCAAGGTGCGTATCCAAGAGCTGGCAATCTCGCATGAAACATTGCGTCATCACAAACGCATGAAACATGCTCCATAGATCTTACAGTCATGAATCATGATGTATATGAACAAGAAACACGCATCTCCTATACTCCTTCATTGACTTGATATAGGTGTTTGTGTTGTGCACATGGCCATGGATGCTGGATTGAAGAAGCAGATCGATGGCCTTCTCGAAGAGGCAGAGAAGGGCTCGCTGCTGCAGTCCATGGAGAAGATCTATGCCATCCTTCGGGACCACGGCCTCATGTGGTCATCAACCGTCCACAGTCGTTGGATTGGTGTACATGAAAGCAACCGGGACGGGACAGGCATCAGTCCAGATCATGTCCAGAAGCTCTGCTTGGACTTCTTTGAGTTTGGCTACGTCCCCAGCGCATCCCGCAGGATCTGCATTGAACTGGGGACGGGTGACAGGTGCAGTGACGATACACGTGCCTACAATGACAAGTTGGTCCAGCAGTCCAACAACCTGTTGCTTTGATTATTGATTCATGTGTTGCTACATTGTGTTCATTTTCATGAGTGGGATCATCTATGTGCATGTCATGGCAACACATGTTCATCATCTCCATGCATGGCCCATTTTGTTGAGGTTGCCGCCCATCAAGGACAAGTTGCGTTTTGCCACCATAGCTGGGTCACATTCCAATCAAGTGATGAGGATGTGGTTCTATGGAATGGAGCATGCAAGTGAGAAGCTGACCACCGGTGGCCGATTGAGCTCAGAGATCCTGCAGCGCTCAGATTCCTTGTACTGGCAGGCTGTTCATCAGGGCGTGGAGTGGGAGATCATTTCCTCACTGGTGCCAGCCACCTGGAAGCACTTCGCATCGTTGGCTTCAAGCGCTGCGAACAGTGCTCAACAAGTGTCACAGGGTGAGACAGACTTGCAAGTCTGCAAGAAGATTGCCAGCACATGGCAGGCATGCAATGCAGGCAATGTCATGACATACCAGGAGATGAAGCCAATTCTTCTGAGGAGCAAGCCGCCCAGAACTGAAACAATTCCTCACTTGTTCTCTTTCATGATGAAATGTGGAGGAGGAGCCACCGGGCACTTGATGCAGGCCACTGAAAGCTTTGTGAGATGCAATGGCATCTCCTCGAGGAGGCTTCCAGTGCAAGCGTGGGACTACCTCGCCACTGACGTGAAGAACAAGCAAGGGGAGCAGGCAGTTCTATGGCGGCACGCCATGCTGAAGACCATGTACTGCGTGGAAAATGGTTTGACTCCTGCAGACATCAAGAAATCGTTCAGCAATGGCAGCATTTTCCAACAGGTCTTGGTGTTTGAACGGACGCACCAAGAGCTGAGGAAGCTCGGTGCCTCTATGAGTGAGTTGTCTGGCCACATGCTGGCCCAGGGGCTTGGCGTGTTTGAGGTGGACAGTGTCATGGCAATTTTGGGAAAGAAATTCAAAGGTCCCCATGAGCCCTTTTCTGACTTCAAAGATCTACGCCATGCTGCTCACAAATGTGTCACGTGCTGGAATGAACATGTGAAACAGCCAGTCACGTCACCATGGGCTGCAGATGTCGCAGCATCAACACCATCGGCATCGGCCTCTCAGACTTCACGGCCATCATCGGCAAAGGGCAGGACTATAAATGCCAGTTGATGCTTGATTCATGCATGATCCGTATCAAATTTGAGGAAACATGTCAAAGGTGTTAAGGTGGTATAACTCCTACTCCATTAGAATCTAGGTCTATATATAATGTTGTGTTGTCATGTGTTAGAATGCGTGCATGCATGAATAGTATACTTGTGGATGTATCTGTTACATGCTGACTAATAACCTCAATGCATCACATGTATTTTGCTCAGTTTCTAGATATAGTGGTTACCATTGTTTCATGCAGGATCCGTGACATCAGTGAGGGTGGTCGCTTGACTTCGGCCTCCATCGTGCTTGATGCTGGTTTCGATGTTGGCTCCAAAATTGTGAGGAAGTCTGACAACAAGGAAGCCACGATCAAGGAAATGTCAAGCATCAGAGTGGTTGTGACATGCGATGACGGGAAGGATTACGACCTAAAGGTTGATGACCTGATTGGCGGCAAATGGAAACATCAACCAAAAGAAAAAGCACCAGAACTTGTCAAGGATCCTGAGGTATGGAAGGAACTGTTGAAGATGGGGGTCATGAGGGCTGATGTCATCAAACGAATCCATGAAACAGTTCAGCAGTGTCCGGACCAACTCAAGGGCTTGGATCTCATTCAGAAGCCAAAGGGTGTTTCAGCCTCAAGTGACTTTGGCAAGGGCAAACTGCAACTTGTTCCAATCACGACCAGGGTGGAGATAGTTGATGAGTGCACTGATCATCGGCTTCCACCAAATGCGTTGCGCATTTGTGGAGAGAAGATCGACGGGAACCTCACATGAACACCATGTTGGATGTTTTTTTCTTTTCTTGTGCTCATTCATGGGACTCTTGCAAATATGTTGTTTCATGTTTTTTTGATTGTTTGCATGGGTTGCATGTGTTGCAGGTGCATGGGTTGCATGATGGTTTTATAATAAAGACACCTAGCTGAGTTATAGCTCAACATGCCGCATTCATCTGCAATTGTATCAATAAATCAATGCGCCTGTGATTGCCAAGGAAAGATCATGGTGTCTTTCTGCTGCCGCCCAATGTCCCAGTTCCGTTCTGGATGATGAAGACAACAGATAGTGCAAATGATGACGAGGCCAACATGGAACTGGTGAAGAAGGGCAACAAAATGTTTGTGGCGAGGAACACGCAGGCGGTCTCTGCAGATGATCCACTGGTGCTGGTGAGGGATGACATGGCTGCTGCAAAGAAGCCTGAACCGCTACAACCAGCCACCCGCCCTCTGAAGAGGCAACGAAAGACAGCATAAGTGCGCATGACCAGGCATTCCCATGGCATGCTGCATCACTCCTATGGCTGACCCATTGTATAGAGCCTGCAGATATACCGTGTGTGGTCCAGCCAATTTTGTTGGTGATATGGCTTGATCTGATGCCAATACATATACCAGCGAGCATTGCCCAGCTTGGAGAAACAACGCGAGCCGAGCCCGCGTGTTTGAATCATGGCCATATTGTTGCATCAATACATTCATGAACCTCCCGTCGCAGTGGACATGTGTCTTGAAGGCAGCACAGTTGTTACTGTATACTACAGCTGTTGCAGTTTTTACTTAAATATATATGACACAGGATGTGTTTTGCGTGGTATGGCTCACTGACTGTGCATGTCGGGGATTGCAACTTGCGGTTGTATGACATGTGTGGCTATGCTCGCATGTCAGCCTCCTGCAGGGCTTTTGCTCGCAGGCGCATCCACAACAGTTCCAAGGGATCCAAAGGGTACATAGCTTCGACCATGGCTGACGCTCCTGTGCCGTATGTCTATGACTTCGTCACCATGCCTCTGGGGTCTGCGTTGGCGCGCACAGAGCTTCCGCCACTTGGGGGCCGCGGCTGGGCGAAGCTGGGCAACCACCAGGTGCGCAGGATCCTAGAGCGCGACCACATGGTCATCTACATCAGCAGCAACGGATCCAGCATTCCCTACAAGTATGTGGAGGAAACAGAGGATGGATCCAAGCTGAGGTATACCCGGAAGAACCAGTGGGACTTGATCATCTTGCGCAGTCCACAGGCAAACATCGTATCTTGCGTTTGCAACAATCAACATGTTTTATCCATACATGTACTGTATACATGCATATTTATATATATCTATATATGTATATATATATATATATCTACAATCATCTAATATTATAGAAACCATTTTTTGTCACTTTTGGACATGCACACACCATGGTATAATAAAGTGCATCAGCTGTAACAAAGGTGCTGCGACTGGAGGCGCAACTGCACCGGAAATCCATTTATTTCCTCATGAGCACAATGGCTGGCCGAGAGGTTGCTGGCTTTCGTTGGGGGTTGAATCTCGAGCTGCCCATGAGGGCGTCAACGATCGTGGAAGGTATGCAAAGGCATGTGTGCAATGCGCTGAACTCCAGCAAGCAGAACATCATCAAGATTGTGGCCAGCAGGTCTGGTAAGTTGTATCGGAACCAGGACACCCTTGCATGCGTCATGACATGTTGGATCATGGTCCATTATGATAAGCTACATACATCGGCATTGTACGGTTTTGCTATTGTTTTGATGAAGCATGTGAGAGTGTTTTGTTTTCTTTGTCATTTGTATCGCAGGTCAATCCTTGGATTTAGTCTCGAAGGATCGCATGTCAATCCTTATCATTGTATCGCATGTCAATCCTTTTCTTTGTCATTGTATTGCATGTCAATCCTTATAGTTTCTTGAAGGATTTGGTCTTCGACCCTCGGCCTGCACCGGTCGTCTCCAAGAAGCAGAAATCCAAGGTTGTCATGAAGTGTCGCCGCATTTTTGAAAAGATGCCCTTTGGATGCACGCTCATGTTCATGGATTTGAACCGCTTCACCCGTCCACTTGATGATGGAACCATGACATGGGTGAACCTGTGGAACCCCAATGAAGATTTGCAAGTGAGTGAGTCAGAGGATGACCAAGATGGTATGTGAAGCCCACTGCAGAATGTTTTGAGGTATGATCGTTTTTCCAATTTTGATCATGGATGTCATGCAGTGGCAGTTGAACAATCCTGCCAGTCTAGACAGGTAGCGTTTTTCAAAATTTGGTCGTCATGTCGGGGCAGTTGAAGCAATCCTGCCGGTTTATAGACGTGGAGCAAACTCACTGGAGGCAGCTTTGGACAAACGGTTTTGACCAGAACGATTTGCAGATGGAAAACAGTTGTGGGTTTGTCATGGTCGTTTTCTGCCAGGACAAAAAATTCGGCATTAGTATAGCATGGGCATTGTGTATGCATAAACTGGGAACACGTATGTCGGTTCACAAAAAATGCTTGTCCCACGTCCAGATCCACTGTTGGAAAGGTGATGCTGCAGCCCCCTTGCAGGCTGTGACATGGTTTCATGGTGGGCTCATGTCGAAACCGTGCATGGACCATTAAACATGCATATGAACATTGCCATGAAGACATCCTCATGACGCATCTTGACGCATGGGTTTGGTTATGAATACTGCAAAGCACTTTACTTGGTTTGGCATGAAACACCGCATGTGTTGACATGTCTCCTTGTGAAAACATGCAGTTTTCGACGCCAGGTACAATCTTCGACGCTTCCACTCCGTCAGCGCTGTGGGAAGGACTGTGATTTGCTGCCAGGGCGGTTCAGCTGGGGCATGGTCAAATATTTTGGGTTTAATCATGTCCAATGGCCTCAATCTGAATGTCAGCGTTTTTTTGGAGATGGGGATGATAATACTGATGATGGTTGTGATGTTGACGATGATAATGATGTTGACGATATTTTTGATGAGAATGATGTATATGGTGATAAGTGCGGTACATTGATACTGTTGGGGAAGGTATCAAATGATGACTTTATATACTCGCTTCGGCCCTTCTTGCTGCAGACGGATGCGCCATTCACGGTGCAAATGCACGGCATTCAGTCGATGCACACACCCACGCACAGGCACATGTTAATGGATGCATGATTGCATGCACACATGCACAACCATCATGTCGCCAATGATTCAATATAATGCCCAACATGACAATGCCCACCACTTCTACTATAATCTTGCCCAAGTTCGACACACTTCAGAATAGAAATGCCTCAAGAACGAACATGGCATATATATATATATGTGTTTTTGATTGACATTAACATCCATCTGTAGATTGCCTCTAAATTGCCATGGGAATCCACGGTACTGGGAGGGGCAATGGCCGTGGCCGTGTCATGCCACGTGGCCGAGTTGTTCCACCACGTGGGCGAGGCTCTGACCGCGGCCGATGGAACCTGAGGAGGAGATTCGTGCATGCGAAGAAGACGAAGAAGGAAGAGAAGCCCATGAAGGAAGCCAACTCTGCAGGACATGTTGGGCTGTCCAAATCCTTTTTGTTGCGAGTTAAACACACTGTTTTACAAAACTCTTGGCCCTATATAGTTGACCCCATAAAACATGTTGTTTTCTACAACGATCAATCTATATTATACCAATTAATCATAAGCGCAAGCATGTTTGTTTTCTGTTTGTGATCAATCTATATACCACGAATTTTGTGTCAACCATGCATGCACCCCTCCGGTCAGTCGCACAACACTCTTGGACCTTGGATGCATGCAGGAGATGCTGCCGAGGGAGAGGACGTCCCGCACTTCTCTGAGGAGGAGGAGGAGACAATGTCACAGACTGGTCGGCCGATGACTGATCGGGAAATGAAGGAGCTGGGGCTCTCACCGCCACAGGATGTGGAAGATGTGGAGGTGGAGGAATCGGAGGAGGAGGAGGGGCATGGGGGTGGCACTGCAGAGCAGTACTTCCAGAAGTACGGTGTGATGAAGCCACCCCCATGCCCAAAGCAGATGCCCCAAATGGGGGGGCGCATGCGGCCACCAGAACCTGCTGGACCACCGCCGAAGCCGGCAGAGCCCCCGGCTGCGGTGCCACCACCCCCACCGGGACCGCCTGGTGTGACGGTGCACCAGTGGACCCGGTGCACCAAGACCATGGCGGTCGTGCCGCAGCCGCCACCGCCGCCACCGCCTGCAGCTGCACACAGCAACAAAAGCAGCAGCAGCAGGCCATGCGAGGCGGTGGTGCCATATGACGAGGATGATGAGTATGAGCTGGGCGAAGCCCCAGACCAAAGCACGACGAACACGGCCATGGTGAAATGGAAGCAGCAACTTGGCTCTTATATACTTGGACATGTCATGGCACTGATGTCAAGCATGTTATTATGCACTGTGTTACCAACGATGTGATAGACACATGTCAACAGGTCAGACAATGAGGAATGTTGTCAATATTGTTTCACTGTCATGACATGATGTTGTCATGTTAACAGCTAGCATGTCGTCATGTCATGTCACGTCATGTTACGTCACGTCATGTCACATCATGTCATGTTATGACAACATGTCATGGCATGTCGTGTGAACTGCGCTCAGGCCCCGGGTCCGCGATCACACCAACCGTCGTCGTGGCGGCTACAAGTACCAGAAGGCGAAGAAGAACAAGGAGCAGGCTGAGCAGATGGGTCAAATGATCCAGATCTGCGGCACACTGGCCAGGGTAGTGGAGAAGGGTTTGGATTGAATAGTGACCTGTGGTGCAATGGCTGCCAAGTAGGAGCAATTGATCATAACATTTGTCACTGAGATAGAAGTGCTACTTCCAACAAATCAAATCAAATTGTTTCCATAGCCATGCACCTATATAGGGATATACTGGTCAATCCAAGTTGCACAATGGCTGGCCTGGCGTCACTGAACTCCAGCAAGCAGAACATCATCAAGATTGTGGCCAGCAGGTCTGGTAAGTTGTATCGTCTCCTGGACACCCTTGCATGCGTCATGACATGTTGGATCATGGTCCATTATGATACGCTACATACATCGGCATTGTACGGTTTTGTTATTGTTTTGATGAAGCATGTGAGAGTGTTTTGTTTTCTTTGTCATGGTATCACAGGTCAATCCTTGGATTTAGTCTCAAAGGGCATGTCAATCCTTATCATCTATCATGTGATTTGTTCATTTTTCACATAACATGATCAACTCCTTCTACTGCTTGTGTGACGTATTGGACAGCCTCGGGCAATGGCATGGGCATGTTTCACATGCATGCAGCTGTTTCACCTGCACAGCAGGGCGCATGGCACGGACACCGGTCCATGTCAATAAGAAGTCCTATGTTTACTTGATTGTGCAACACTTCAGGGACTAGGCTTCAATCATGTCCAGAAGCTACACGCTTTGAATTTGATTGACCCCCATGCAGACCTCATGTTAAATTCAACCCCCACACCTCCAAACATATGATTGTTTCAAGGCAGACTTATATATGTGGCTGTTTCTCACACCATGGCATATATGATCCCACAAATCATCTCAAAGTGCATTGCACAATCAGCTGCGTCCAGCTTCCCATTTGGCTGGGTGTTTGTATCGAACCATTGCAGTTGTCAGCACATGGATTAAATGTGCAATCGTGGAACGCATGTTCTATGTTCACTACATTGTGTTTAGTTTTGTGTTGATATTTGCAAGTGTTGTTGACAACATGAATGGTTCTATCCGTGTACAGTGCAGCCGCGGTCCGAAGCAGGAGCAATTCGTTTGGTTTAGTTTGACAAGTGACCAAACCAAGATTCTGATGCAATTTATACTTACTTTACCCAATCCACTCATCCTATATGGCTATATAATTTAATAAGGTGTTATAATACTGTGTGTGCTGATATACTGTATGTATACAGGTTTGGCTTTCCGCGTGCGGTGGCGTCAACAGCACGTCCCTCTTTGTCACGTGTGCCATGTGGTGGCAATTCACCTGTATGAAATCTACGGACGGTCGACCGGCCATGTGTGTCTGTGTGATTTGATAGCTCCCTGTAGGGTTTTGTGTAGTGTGCGGCCAGGACCCAAACAGTGATTCAAGGCAGGTGCCAAAGACTACATGTTGTGATACGGCCCAGCTGCTGGATAGATTGATTGATAAAAACGGTTAATATCAACACAACCACTTGATATGACAAGCGGATGGCACCTGCACAAGTCACTGCCCCTCTTGGCACTATAGGGTGCCGCATTTTCCCACACGTTTTTGTGGTGCGCACATTCTTTGACTCATTGCAAATATATATATATATATATCATTGCACATATATATATATATCATTGCATATGTATATATATACAGCATTGCATATATAAATATACATACATATTGGCTCTCAAGAAAGTAGAATTGTTGACACTCAGTATGTGTGTTGCGCACCAACAGCACCATATTCATGTGCTGGCTGTGGTACTAAGTGTGAGGCTGTGTTTATGAGAAACAAAACAAAAACAAGAAAATCACTGAATAGCAAACAAATGGTTCAATACCAAGTCATCTGGCATGTGTACTTTTTTTTAGATTCAAGCAGTCCACAGCAAAGCCATGCAGTGCAGAGCCGGTGGTTTCGTGCATACACAAATGCCTCCGCTGCAGCGTGAGAAAACAAAGAATGGTTCCTGGGCTGATGGTCTTGGCGGGTCTATGCATGTGAAATGTTATCACAAAATACTCTAAGTATGGGAGGTACCCCAAGTTTTGAAATCATGTGCCCAAAAAAAACTGACTTCACAAGATCAAAAAAATGCTCACTGTTGCTGAGTTTTCATGGTTTGCAATTATTGTAAAACCATGTTTTGACCAAAAAATCACCTTTGAAATTGAAAAGTCAAAAAAAAAATTGGGCAGCGTTCCCCCCTCCTTATTGATCGGGATTTTGGACAAATTGTGGAAACACAAAATGGCACATGGCTTTTTTGTGGAAACACAAAATGGCACATGGCCTTTTTGTGTAAACACAAAATGGCAAGGGGTTGATCATTGCCATTTTGTGGAAACACAAAATGTCATAGTGACATTTTGTGTTTCCACAAAATGTCACTATGACATTTTGTGTTTCCACAAATTGGCATAAACATAATATATTATCATGATTGCTCACTTGCTCCGCTGGCAGGACATTTCTACTTCATCGACTTCTTCGAAGGTTCGGATCAGACTTGGATCTTTGGGCTGAAATCCAATGACTTGGAATCTTCATGGCAACAGTTTCAACCAAGTTTGGATAGTGTTTTCCATCGTGGCACAAGAGTACATACATGATGCTGTCCAACTTTCACCTTTGTAGTTCTGATCTCGTTCACAAGTACGCCACGCGTGGCCATGGCTCGCATGGCCAGTGGTGCGGGCTGGCTCGCTCACTGACATGATATCTGTGTGCTTCTCCGCTTGCATTTCCATCAAACATAGGCCAGAATCGCGTTCATCAACATGACTTTGCAAATTATTTTTTTAAGCATATGCAAGAACATTTGTGAAGCATGCAACATGCATGAGTTCACTTTGGGTCTATAAAATAGTATTGCATTGGTTTGTTCATCTCTGACCTCGGCATGGATGCGGATCGTGGTGCCTCGGAGTCCCATGGAAGTGATCATGATGCTGAAGAGGATGCCAGGGTGGCTATAGCTCAAGTCCACCGAGTGACCGTTGGCAACAATGCCTGGTACCCAGACATCCAAACTGCTGACAATCGTGTCTTCTTCAAGATTGACAAGCATGATCGGGAGCTCACCAAAATTACCCTTGGAAAGGGTGTCAACCGACACAAGAACAAGGGTGAGATCAGAACACTGAGCAAGTTGCAATGGTGGGCAGACATGCATGCCTTGAGGAAACAAGCCTGCAACTCAGCCATTCATGATGTGTTGCGGGCTGCCATGACGGAGAATGGAGACGAAGTGCCTGCCAACTTTCGGTTTCGAGACGCCAGGGATGATGACAAGTGGCTTGTCCGTAAAGAGGTAGTGGAGCTTCATTGTCCAGCCCTGGAGGACTATCCAGCCACGGTCATCATGGCTTTGTGGCAGATTCGTGGTCCGCTCTTTCTGGAGCTCACAGAGGAGTGCGTCAAGTACTGTGTGGCTGCCATCAGGCAGTCACCAGATGCTGTGCCATGTTCTCCCAAGCGGAAACGCAAGAAGAAGCTTCGCCGCAGTGCCAGCACTCCACGAAAAGCGGAACATGGACCGGCACGTCCCATGGAATCCGAGCCTGCAGCACCAGAAGCTCCAGGTGCAGACTGAGCTGCTCATGGGATGAGACGTGCACATGGGTATCTACATTGCGAGGGGTATAGACGCCCTCACACCTGTGCAGCAAGCATGCATGGGCATCCGAGCGCACTGACAAAAGGCATAACATTGGAAGCATGGGAGGGAACATGTGGATGAGTCAACCATTACACATGTGTTGTCGCCTTGCCAAACGCAAATGGATTCTGGCAGCTGTAGACATGCTTATAACAAGTTGGGAGGGTATACATGATGGTATGTCATAGTTTATATATTCCACATGTTTTGTCGTTGTTGCTTGTCGTCAAAGCTTGCAGTTGCGCACATGTGGCCACAGTTGGACGCATGATGTGAGGAAAGTGGGTGACATGCACAACATGAACAGTTGCAGTGTTTTTGCAGTGATCAAATCTGACGGCAGCCTGGCCATGGCGTTAACGTGGCAGAAATTGCTGGGCGAAGTCCAGGGCCTTCATGACTTTGTGGAAGCGCAGAAGACGATCATGGACAAGCCAAACCTCGAGAAGCTGATGCAGGCACACGTGGACCAGATCTCTGCCCGGTCTTCTGTGAGCTGCTCAGCCGAGGACGCCAAATTGTTCACCTCCCTGGTGAGCAAGGGCCCATGGACTGAGGCTCAGAAGCAGCGGCTGGCCGAATGGTGCAGCAAAATGC
>CAMXCT020001046.1:0-2500 GCA_947184155.2 Cladocopium goreaui
AAAGAGAGAGAAATAGTGAGAGAGATCAATCACCTTTCGCTCCATCAGTGGCTTCGCTCTGCCATCCCTGATTCACAACAACCAACCTCTCCTATAGGTTTCCTATTTTTGAAACTTCCGCCACCGCCTTGTGCGGTACTACTGGTATAGGCCACGGGAACCATATAGGAAACGTTGGAAATGTACATGAAAAACGCTGGGAAAGTTGTGGTTTAACATAAAAGATATGTTGCTGTAGGTGTTTTTTCCCCGAATGCGTTAAGTTTAAAGGTGGCTAAACGTATGGTTCAAACCAATGAAATGGGGCATGACGCAATTACATAGCTGGTTTTATTTCACGTTGAGTTTTAGTTCTTCAACGCCATGAAAAACGAGTTGCTTTTTCCCCAGCAAACATGTTGGCTTTAGTCATCAGTCATCACTCATTATTTCAGGACTGAATTGGACTGGAACCTACCACGACTTTGGTCGAAAACGCCTGAAATCCGGGCTTTGAAACGGTGAAAATTTTCGGGGAAAGGCTGGGTTGAAGTGGTTGATATACCCATGAAAACATCTTGTTGCTGGGAAAAATCTGGGGTGTTTGAATGATTCAGATCGTTTCAACCGATCTTTTATCAAGTGGGTTGGGGAAAACCCATCGGAAACCAGAAAAAAATGGTTTGACAAGTTGAACGACGGCGGCTCAAGACCGTTCGATGGTCGATTTACACGCGATTTACTGTGACCATCAAAACTGCGGTTCAGAACCATCAGAAACTTGGGGTTTATATAAACACAACATGTGGATGGTTGGTATCGTTGCATATTTAGGGGAAAAGAATCATAAAAAATTGCCATCCAGTCGAACAAATTGTCGAACATGCACACTCGGTGGGTCCTCTTGCAAGTGGTTTGCAGTACTCTGCAGTAAACATCCAGAAACGTATGAACAATCCAACATTTTTATGTATTGAATTCCGAAGAGAAAACATGCATGGATTCCATAGCGATTTGTTAATGGAGGGGAAGTCTATAATGATCCTGGAGTAGATACAATATGGGAGTTTCAAACAGATTCCCAATTCCTATATACATTCGTTCATCCACGTATTTATCTGGCCGAATGGCAAATCCAAGAAAGGAAATAAGCCAACTCCATCCACGGTGAGGTTCTTCGTGACAAAAAAAAACATCAATTATAGAGGGCCCGTCTAGAATGGGGGTACCACCCGAATTCGCCCATGGAAGAGAAACCCCCATGTATGTGTATCAAAATCTTTGGGGCCCCATAGAAATTGCCAACTTGAACTCTGAAATACCTGAAATGCCAGTCCAATCCCAGATCGGAAGTGTTCAGAACGGGAGTCCACGCTCATGGACAATAACCATCCCGCATAATAAAATCATCTGCTACTGGGGATTGTCATATAAACCGGATATAGGTGATATTATTATATCACCTACGAGTAGAAGGTGATGACTATAAAACGAATGGCTGAATATAATCCCCTATAGTAATCTGCTATTGCTTACACCTCCATGTTTCTTTGCATAAACTATCCTTCACCAAGGTCTACACGTCCAAAGATGGAGACTTCACCTGCGTCCAACTATATAACATTCAATTCGTGGGGGTTCAAAACACAACTTCCTCTGGCAATTGGCGCTTTTAAGAATCTATCTTGGCTAGGGGGGATTCCGAAATGATCCAGAAATTTTGTAATTGTCCTATAGATGTTTGCAGCTGAAAGTCAAAAAAAACTGCTGAAATTCCCACCTTTTGCTGCCACCCAGAACCCCGGGGCCCAGGGCTCCAAAAATGGTCACGGCACAACGCTGACGTTCATCCTCCCAGGCATCGTGGGTTGTGACGACTGGAAAATTATGAGGAAAATATAGAGGTTTTCTCGTATCGAACTTTCCATTTCAGAATGGTGAGTCTCTTTCCACCCAAAAATGTCAAAATGGCACTTAAAATAGCGAAAATGAACAAAGAAAGACAGCCATACAGCTATAAAGAGATAAAAAAAATCTGATATCTTGTAAAGATGTGTAAAGAAAGACATTTACACCTATCATCTCGCATAATCATGCATAATCATGTTTACATGAATGCATGGATGATCATGGATGTAGAGTCCAGAATTTCCACCAAGATTTTTTGGGTTACAGTGGCCCCACCACCAATTGCCCCTAGAGGTGATCCCCTAATAGTAGATGGTCAAGAAGCTCTTATTGAGGTAAATGATTGGCTGGTGAATCACTAATTTATAACATGTTATAGTTGATAATAATGATGAATAAGCTTCAGTAAATAAGTGATTGATCCTCCTTGTAATTGATAGTGCTTCTTTGCGATCAAATGTGAGCCCTTCATACACCCTTTCTCAGTGATTTCTTATGGCGGTCACAGCTTTGGGTTCGTGAATCCCTTCTTTGCCCCATTTCCTTCCAGCACCTGAGTGATTGGTCTTCTCTGTACTTTCACAATGGATTTGAAATCCTCAGGTCACCCGAG
>CAMXCT020001046.1:5000-13845 GCA_947184155.2 Cladocopium goreaui
CCTATAGGTTTCCTATTTTTGAAACTTCCGCCACCGCCTTGTGCGGTACTACTGGTATCATTTATGTCATCACCAACACGGTGAATCCCAAAAAAATATCCCCATGATATCCCCAACGAGATCCGCATGAAATTGCTGGTGATTCACCTACCATGACACACAATTCTGAATACAAATGTCTTACCCAACCTTACCCAACACACCACTTTTCTTCGGCGCTCCAAGACACACAGTTGACAGTCACCGACTTGATGGAATTGCCAACGCCCATGATGCGTCCAATCGATTGAGCCTGGTGCAGTTGGGCCATGAAATCCATGGGATCTGCATGGCTACCAAGATGACCAACTGACCGGGAAAATCTTGTGACTTTTTACCATAGAAAAAACCATGGGATTTAAAGCTTAAGATGATTTGTTTCATGGGGAAAATCATGGTTAAACATGTTTTAAACCACATGGCTTTCTGCGTGCTTCACACAGACAAAGCCACAAAGGACTGAGTGTGGACACTATCCTTGGCAGGGTATATTGAACATGTTCGCTGGGACATCAGCAACACCAAGTCTGGCACAGCATCCATTCTGCCAACGTTCACTTCTTTGAACTTTACTGCATTTACCTAATCCTTTCCCTTCAACACTCCGACACGAAACCCTGGTTCAGTATTGAATCTCTTCCGGGGGGACAAAACGGGGCCGGTCAAAAACAGGAAAGAGGACAATTTGCGGTAAATCCAACCCGAAAACACCACAAAACTTCGGAAAATCGAGTTGTGTATGGCTGTAACTATCACTTGGAAACGGGAAACTCTAGGTACAGTAGTTCCAACCGGCACAATAAAGAATATAAATAGCCATAGCTCCCTTCACCGTTCCTAAGTATTGGACAGATGCCCTCTAGTAAAGTAACATAATCTATTGAAAATCACCATTTATAAGAGGCAAATCAACTATATAGCCATTTTCAATAGCCATGTTAAATCATCTATAAATGAACCATCTATAATGGGTAAATCTATGGAAATAACCATTTTAACCATAGCAAGCTCTTACCGCTGTCCATCCAGGACCGAGAAACCACGTCCACCACACAGAGGACGTTGCCAGCCTCTGGACCTTGGTAGCCAGGTCAGCTACATTGCAATGGATTGGTTTAAGGGAAATTTTGCAGGAGCCCCCCTTATATTTCACAGGGAAAAACCATGGGTTTCCGGTTAAGATTTTCCCTTCAACCAATCCAATGAATCTTTGAAAGGAAGATCTATCTAGAATCGGATAGCTTTTTTATATCGAGTATGATCATATGTGTGTCGAGACCCCAAAAAAAATATATGGTCATGATCATTATGTATTGCTGTTACCAATGATTATCAATTATCTTTGTTGAGAGGTGTCTTTAACTATTCGTACTATTTGCATGAATGGTGTTGTTGTCATTCTGTTATAAAGGCTCTATATACTTCCAGATCTTGTTTCAGGACACCAGGCTTGATTTTAAGCTGGAGGATCGATCTATGGGTCTAGATCGGGTACCTTTTTAACTTTATGGGGATGACAATGATTGTATTACTCGGATGTTATGGGATATAATAGAATATATTTATACATATATATATATATAAGCAAATATATGATATATTATGTATTACATAATATATAATTACATAATATATTATATATGATATATTATATATGATATCTTATATATGATATCTTATATATTATACATGATATATATATGATATATTATATATGATATACGATATATATCGATATACGATATATATATATATATATGTACGATGGACCTTTATGTACTATTTGAACGTTTGCATGTCGAAAGGATTTTATTGAAATTATACCTCTTTCTGGAGAATCCCTACTAGTTAATCTATATACCAAAAAGAAAGAAATGGAATTCAAAAAATTCAAAAAAAAAATGAATACATATTTTTTTTGAATTTTTTGAATTTTTTGAATTTTTTGAATTCCATTTCTTTCTTTTTGGGACTTTCATTTTTTTTTGAATTTTTTGAATTTTTTGAATTTTTTGAATTCAAAAAATTCAAAAAAAAAGTGAATACATGCAGGGTACGCAGTGAAGGAAGGCAAAAAGCATGCAGGCCCACAGCCCCAAAAATGGGTCCGCGTCGCAGCGCAAGCCAAAGGAACGTTTCAAAAGGGGCAGGGATGCCAGTGCTGTTCTGCAGCAAACATGACTGCCACAAGCAATGCCAAGACATGCGTACCGCCAGCGGCAGTATACAGGACCCTGGGCGCAACCCCCGGCACCCCCAGATATCAAAGTTGACTTACTTCCGCACTCTGCAAAGCTACACCAGGAAAGGCAGCAAGACTAGCTTTTGCGAGTCGCAACGTTGATTCCTGGGGAGCGGGGCCATGTTTGCGCGTGCATATCCACATACATCATGCGGAAGCAGCGTTAAATTAGCAATTCGTATTGGCTCGGCCGCAAAACTACTAAGCATGTGCTCAAAAGCTACTAAGCACGGTGTCGCATTTCGTATTGGCTTGGCCGCAAAGCTACTAAGAATGCGTTCAAAAGCTACTAAGGACGATTTTGTAATTCGTATTGGCTCGGCCGCAAAACTACTAAGAAAATGCTTCAAAGAATAAAAGAAACAGTATCTTCTTCTTTTCTTGAATTTTGAGAGACATTCTTAGTAGTTTTGCGCCCAAGCCATTGTGATTTGCAACTCACGCCTTAGTAGTTTTTCATGAACTCCTTAGTAGTTTTGCGTCCAAGCCATTGTGATTTGCAACTCACGCCTTAGTAGTTTTTCATGAACTCCTTAGTAGTTTTGCGTCCAAGCCATTGTGATTCGCAACTGGTGCTTTCCTAGTTTTTCGCGATATGCTTAGTAGTTTCACGTCCAAGCCATTGCGATTTGTACCTCATGCCTCAGTAGGCCTTTTACTAAGGCTTTGGGGGCGCTTCTTCTCAAAGCCTAGGTGGGCCCAAGGCCCCAAAACCGGAGCCTCAAATAAGTGGTAAAGCAAGCGCCTCGGGCATGTACCCTCGGAGTATCACGGATATGTGCTGCTGTCAGCTTGCGTCGGCAGTAGCACACTTGCTGCCCGCATTGACTAGCTCCTGTTTGTGTTTTGTGGCCCCAAAACAGGGGCCAGATTCTGGACCCAAAAATGGGGCCACAATACTAAAATTAGCAGCCCAGCTTCCAAATGTGTGGTCCTAATTTTGGGCCCATGGTGTATGCGTTTTGCCTTCTGCAAAGAGCGCGTTGAGCTGCGACAGGTTGCATCTTCCATTCATGTTTTCTTGTGCTTGGTGCCAGGATGCTGGTTTCACATGCAGGGTACGCAGTGAAGGAAGGCAAAAAGCATGCAGGCCCACAGCCCCAAAAATGGGTCCGCGTCGCAGCGCAAGCCAAAGGAACGTTTCAAAAGGGGCAGGGATGCCAGTGCTGTTCTGCAGCAAACATGACTGCCACAAGCAATGCCAAGACATGCGTACCGCCAGCGGCAGTATACAGGACCCTGGGCGCAACCCCCGGCACCCCCAGATATCAAAGTTGACTTACTTCCGCACTCTGCAAAGCTACACCAGGAAAGGCAGCAAGACGAGCTTTTGCGAATGATAGCATTATTTCCTAGGGAGCGGGATCATATTTGCGTATATTTATCCACATAGATTACGCGGAAACAGGGTTAATTAATAATTCGTATTGGCTTGGCCGCAAAATTACTAAATATATAAGCTACTAAGCACGGCGTCAGATTTCGTATTGATTTGGCCGCAAAGCTACTAAGAATATATTTAAAACCTTTTAAGGACGATTTTGTAATTCGTATTGATTCGGCTATAAAATTACTAAAAAAATATTTCAAAGAATAAAAAAAACAATATTTTTTTCTTTTCTGGAATTTTGAGAGATATTCTTAATAATTTTGCGCCCAAGCCATTGAGATTTGTAATTCATGCCTTAGTAATTTTTCATGAATTCCGGTGGTCATTTTTAGCGTCCACAGCCATTTGTGCTTGCAACTCACTCCTTAGTAGTTTTACGTGCAAGCCATTGTGATTCGCAACTGGTGCTTTACTAGTTTTTCGCGATATGCTTAGTAGTTTCACGTCCAAGCCATTGCGATTTGTACCTCATGCCTTAGTAGGCCTTTTATTAAGGCTTTGGGGGCGCTTCTTCTCAAAGCCTAGGTGGGCCCAAGGCCCCAAAACCGGAGCCTCAAATAAGTGGTAAAGCAAGCGCCTCGGGCATGTACCCTCGGAGTACATATTTTTTTTGAATTTTTTGAATTCAAAAAATTCAAAAAATTCAAAAAAAAGTGAATACATATTTTTTTTTGAATTTTTTGAATTCAAAAAAAAACAAAAAATTCACAAAAAAAAAAGTGAATGCATATTTTTTTTTGAATTTTTTGAATTTTTGAATTCAAATCAAAAAAAAAGGATCATAATTTTTTTTTTTTTGAATTTTTTTGAATTCAAAAAATTCAAAAAAAAAGTGATGCATATTTTTTTTGGAATTTTTTGAATTTTTTGAATTCAAAAAATTCAAAAAATTCAAAAAAAAAAGAAAGTCCCAAAAAGAAAGAAATGGAATTCAAAAAATTCAAAAAAAATGAATACATATTTTTTTTTGAATTTCTTGAATTTTTTGAATTCCATTTCTTTCTTTTTGGGACTTTCATTTTTTTTTGAATTTTTTGAATTTTTTGATTTTTTTGAATTCAAAAAAATCAAAAAATTCAAAAAAAAAGTGAATACATATTTTTTTTGAATTTTTTGAATTCAAAAAATTCAAAAAATTCAAAAAAAAGTGAATACATATTTTTTTTTGAATTTTTTTTTTTTGATTTTTTGAAAATTCAAAAATTCAAAAAAATTATGTAATTCACTTTTTTTTGAATTTTTTGAATTTTTGAATTCAAAAATTCCAAAACTTCAAAAAATCAAAAAATTCAAAAAATTCAAAAAAAAATGAAAGTCCCAAAAAGAAAGAAATGGAATTCAAAAAATTCAAAAAAAATGAATACATATTTTTTTTTGAATTTTTTGAATTTTTTGGAATTTTTTTAATTCCATTTCTTTCTTTTTGGGACGTTCATTTTTTTTTGAATTTTTTGAAATTCAAAAAATTCAAAAAATAATTTCAAAAAAAAAAGTGGAAAATACATAATTTTTTTTTGAATTTTTAAATTTTTTGGAATTCAAAAAATTCAAAAAATAAAAAAAAGTGAATCATATTTTTTTTGAGTTTTTTGAATTTTTTGAATTCAAAAAATTCAAAAAATTCAAAAAAAAAAAATGAAAGTCCCAAAAAGAAAGAAATGGAATTCAAAAAAATGAAAAAAAAAATGAATACATATTTTTTTTGAATTTTTTGTTTTTTTTTGAATTCCATTTCTTTCTTTTTGGGACTTTCATTTTTTTTTTGAATTTTTTGAATTTTTTGAATATTTTGAATATTTTGAAATTCAAAAAATTCAAAATATTCAAAATATTTTTGTATTGGCTAAATTTTTTGAATATTTTGAATTTTTTGAAATTCAAAAAAATCAAAATATTCAAAATATTCAAAATATTTAAAAAATAATGAAATCACCAAAAAAGAGGTTCAGAGAGACTTTTGGGAGAAGTTCATTATATTTTGAATATTTTGATTTTTTTCAATATTTTGAAATTCAAAAAATTCAAAAAATTCAAAATATTCGAAATGTTTTTGTATTGGCTAATTTTTTTGAATATTTTGAATTTTTTGAAATTCAAAAAAAATCAAAATATTCAAAAAAATAATGAAATCCCCAAAAAAGAGGTTCAGAGAGACTTTTGGGAGAAGTTCATTATATTTTGAATATTTTGATTTTTTTGAAATTCAAAAAAGAACACAATTTTCAAAATATTTTCGTTTTTGGCTTTTTTTTTGAATATTTTGTTTGTTTTTTCGAAATTCAAAAAAACAAAAAAACATGAATGCATATTTTTTTGATTTTTTTGAATTTTCTGAATTTAAAAACTTATAAAAAAATTGAAAACATGAATACCCCAAAAGTGAGAAGCTGGGCTCCCAATAGTAATCTATACAGTATATGGAAAAAAACTCAATACTAAACTATTTTTAAAAAAAAATCCGAATACTAAACCATGTATTTGAAAAAAAAAACTACTGCTAAACTAAGTCTGGCTCTCTTTCTGGGAATTTCATGTTGTTATTGTTTTTTTTGAATTTTCTGAATTCATTTTTTTTTTTTAAATAGGCGTTTCTTTTTAATCCATCATTTTTTCACTTTTTATCTTTTATGTTATTTTTCGGATCCTTACATTATTAATATTTTGTCGTAACACCATCAATTCTTAGATATATATTTCTTTTTTTCCTTAGTTTCTATAATATTTTTTTAATTCCATGCCTTCATCTTTTCAAATTCAAAAAAATCAAAAAATGAAAAAAAACATGAATACCCCAAAAGTGAGAAGCTTAGCTCCCAATAGTAATCTATATATGCAAAAAACAACTCAATACTAAACTATGCAACTATGCATTTAAAAAAACAATACTAAACTATGTATTCATTTTAAAAAAACTACTGCTAAACTAAGTCTGGCTCTCTTTCTGGGAATTTCATATTTTTTTGTTTTTTTTTGAATTCAAAAATTCAACAAATTAAAACAAAAAAATGCATACCCCAAAACGAGAAGCTGAGCTCCCAATAGTAATCTATATATGCAAAAAATTTCAATACTAAAAGATGTATTCAAAGCATACTATATAAACTATGTTTTAAAAAACATGCTAAACCATGTGTGTGTGGTTCCCTTTCTGAGAATCTTATTATATACTTTGTTGACCCCAAAAATCATCAATACTAAACTATATATCCACCCAAAAAAGCCACCAATATTAAACTATGTAGCAAAACAAGGAAACAAACTGCAGACAATGAAAGTCCTGTGTCCCAAAAGCACCCAAAAAGAACAACAGTAACGAGGAGAGAAGGGAAGAAGGCACTGGGAAAGACTAGAGGAACAAGTAATGAAAGAAAGGGAAGAGGAGAAAGGCTCTCTTCTCCGTCCCAAAATGCTGGAGACCTAGGAAGAAGCACGGTAGTGGAGAGAGGATAAGGAGACCGCTTGGAGGGAAACATGTAGTAGAGAGAGGGTAAGGGAATGTAACGGATAATAGATTTTGTCCCAAAGCACACAGAGACAAGCAAGGAGACTTATACGAAGGAAGACAAGTAGGGAGAAGCATTCTGCCCAAAGCAGCCTGAGAGAAGAATAGCAATGGGGAGCGAATGAAGGATACAACTTGGAGAGAACAAGGGAGACAAGTATACAACTTGGAGAGAACAAGGAAGACACGTACGGAAACAGACGGCAGACGAGAAGAATCAGGGGTCCCAACAAGCACCTAGAAAGAAGAAGAGCAAGAGAGAGAGAGAGAGAGAGAGAGAGAAAGAAAAAAAGAAAGAAAGAAAGAAAGAAAGAAAGAAAGAAAGGAAAGAAAGAAAGAAAGAAGGGCACGAAATGGAGACAACAAGGACGACAAGTACGGAAACAGACAATGGACAAGGAGCATCCGATGAGCATCCTGTGCGCCGGAAGCACCCAGAGAGAACAACAGCAACGAAGCAAGAAGTGTCAAAACAAGTTGAGAACAAGCAGAGAGACGGGCGCAGAAACAGATGGGACACAAGGAGAGTCCTTTCCCCAAAGCAACCAAAACAAAGAACACTGAGCAATGGATCAACAAGGGAGACAAGCACAGAAACAGGTGGAAAACAAGGAGAACTTTGTGTCCCAAACGTACCCAGAGAAAAGAATAGCAATAGATAGAGAAGTACGGAAACAAGTTTGAGACAACAAGGGGAACGAACACGGAAACAAATGGGAGACGAAGAGACGAAGAGTATCCTGTGCCCAGAAGCATCCAAGAAGAAGAACAGCAACAGGGATGGACAAAAGGAATGGAGAGAGGAGGACTGCAACACAAATGAAGGACTCGAGAATGTTTATTGCCCCAAAGCACCTAGAGGTCCTAAAGCCTAGACACACGTGGGAGACAAGGAGAATCTTGGGTCCCAAAAGCACCTAAAGAGAACAACGGTAGTGAGGAGAGAAGTGAAGAAGGCAATGGGAAAGACTAGAGCAACAAGTAATGAAAGAAAGGAAAGAGGATAAAAGCTCTCTTCTCCGTCCCAAATGCTGGAGACCTGGAAAGAAGCACGGTAGTGGAGAGATGATAAGGAGACAAGTTGGGGACTAGTAGAAAGGCAAGTAGGGTAACATATGGTAGGGACCCAGGGTAAGGGAATGTAACGGAGTAACGGATAATGGGTATCGTATGGTTTCGTCCCAAATCACACAGACTTCCACAAAGGAAGGCAAGTAGGGAGAAACAAAGACCAGGAAATCCATTCTTCCCAAAGCAGCCTGGTAGAAGAATGGCAATGGGAAGGGAATGAAGGATACAACTTGGAGAGAACAAGGGGAACAAACACGGACACAAATGGGAGACGAGAAGAATCAGGAGTCCAGGGTCCAAAAGCACCCAGAGAGAACAACAGTAATTAATGAGGAGAGAAGCGAAGAAAGCATTGGGAAAAACTAGAGGAACAAGTAAGGAAAGAAAGGAAAGAGGAGAAAAACTCTCCTCTCCGTCCCAAAATGCTGGTGACCCGGAAAGAAGGACGGTAGTGGAGAGATGATAAGGAGATAAGTTAGAAACAAGTAGGAAGTCAAGTAGGGTAACATGTGGTAGTGACCGAGGGTAAGGGAATGTAACGGATAATAGGTTTCGTCCCAAAGCACGCAGAGACAAGCACAGCAATTAAGAGACAAGTACA
>CAMXCT020001046.1:14818-34818 GCA_947184155.2 Cladocopium goreaui
GCGCTGCTGTTCACTTGCACATTCTGGAATTTGGTTTGGAAGCCGTGGCTTCCCTTGGATCGTTTGGAGACAGCCAAGATCAACAACAATCCAAAACTTGTGGTGGACGCCAAGGTCCTCTACGACATGCTGATCCGCCCCGATGTCCAAGTAACATCCGGATCAGACAAACGTACAACCATAGAGGTCTTAGTAACTCAAGACAAACTGAGCTGCTGTGGTGCCGACACTTTGTGGGTGTCATCTGAGCGCCAATACAGCGATGGTCTGACGAAGCAAAGCGCAGCCCAATTGCTTGCAGACCGTATGAGGACCCATTTGGTCAAGCTTAAGAGTGACGAGAACTTTCAAGCGGCAAAACGAAAGGATGCAAAAGAAAGGAAGAAGAGTGCAGAGATATATGCAGCAAAGAGGCCCGGACGGGCGATGGTAGCAATATTTGCAACATACATGGCAAAGGCATGTGCAGCGGAAGAGACCGACATCAAGTATAACCTCACACACTTCACCTACATCGACCTCAACCTCAACATTGTCCACTTTGTCATCCTGACGATCATGGCCATTGTCTTCGGCACGTGGTGGATAACTGGCCGCTGGGCTCCATGGACACCAACAACGAGAGCTCATGCAGAGCCTGACGCTGAAGTCGAACCCCTCCAAGAGGAAAGTAGGCCAGCTGAAAGTGCTGCCCAGACGCCAGAGTTCAGAGAGATTGGTGTAACAACCGATCTGTGGATGGGGGGCCTAATGGAGGTGAGAGAGCACCTCGCAAGGTTGGAGGACATCGACCACGACTACATCACCCGTGATGCTCATGATCGAACTGTGGAAGCTTTGGAACGGGATCACCTGCTGGTGGCACAACATCGATGTCGACACCCAATCTATTTCACTGACTCTAGACGATGCTGGTACGCGAACTACTTCTGCCTGAGACGGCAGGCGAGCACAAGGATCCATCAGCGAGATTATTGCTCTCTTTGCTCCCACGAGTTTGGTGACTGCCTGGTACCACAAGACTGGGAGCGAACCTTGTGAAGATGCGCTGGTGGACGAAATTCGAGGGCACCTGTCCCATCTTTTTGTTTCAACTGTTCACGATTCTCCGCCGGTGTGAATTGTGAGCCTCACAATTGTGTTTAGGACATATCCATGTGCCTTTCTTTTTCCAATTGCCTCTGGTTCAATCCCCATACCAGGGTACTTTAGGGTTTCCCATGGGATTGGCCACTTTGGCTTCGTATCTGCGGCTCCATCCGTGGAAAAGAGCCGCCTGCCTTTTCAACGAGTTACACTTCGTGTGGCAATTATTAATCGGTTCGAAAGCTACCGCATCAACAATAATAATATAATTATAATTATAATAATCATAAATAATTATAATTTTTAAAATTCTAATTTATATTAAATATTAATATAATTATAATAAAATATAACATAATATAAAATAAAATAATATAATATATATAATATAATAATATAATATGTATTCCTAATATAATATATTATATAATTTAAAATATTAAATATTATTTATTAAAATTCATTTAATAAAATAAATTAATTTTATATTTATATAATTCAAATAATATAATATAAAATAATATAGTATAATATAATATATTACAATATAATATAATATAATATATTATAATATAATATAATAAAATATAATATAATATAATATAATATAATAATTAAATATAATATAATATCATATAATATTATATTATATTATATTATAATTAAATATAATATAATATCATATAAAATAAAATAATATAATAATAATATATAATATAATATAATATAATATTATATTATAGTTTATTATATAATTATAATATTATAATATTATTTTATAATATAATATATAAGATAAAATAAAATAAAATAATATAAGATAATATAAGATAATATAATATAAAATAATATAAAATAATGTAAGATAAAATAAAATAAGATAATATAATATAATATAATATTTATATATTTAATTATATTTGTTTTTAATATTATTTAATATATTATTAATTTTACGAATAAATTATTAATAATTTAAAAGAAATAAATAAAATAAAATTCAATAATTCGAAGGTTAAATTTAGAAATCATTTTTTTTTCAATCGAAGGTTAAATTTAGAAATTATGTTTTTTTCAATAATTATTTTATTTATTTATAATTTAAATATTATTTATTTGAATATTGTACAAGAATTCATTGTATAAGAATTTAAGGGGTTCGAATCCAAGGCAGACTACATTTTTTAATTATATCAAATACATATATAATATTTTAAGATCATTGTTGGAATTTCCCGGCTAATATGGACTCCTGCATTCTTTAGACAAAAAGCGGCGGTCCACCTTGCACTACTGAAATGGCACATCTAAAGAATGCCAGCCCAGGGATCAAGGGGGTCTAAGACCATCTAAAAAATCATGGCCCAGGCAACCAACTACAAAAAAATACAAAAACACATAAAAATACAAAAAACATACAAATACAAAGGCAGAACTCTAAAAAATAGGGAATCCGTGTTAGCCATGTGGATGTCAACCAGTATAAAACTACCCAATGTGCTCAAATGATTGCTTGTTAGAAAACTGTCCTTGTTAGAAAATGCATGAAAGTTGTTGTCATTGTTGCAACCTGCTTGACTCATCTGTGATGCAAACAGTGGCCGGCGCACAACAGCAGTTTTACCAATTTGCAAAAATTCAATCAGCTTGTCTATTCCCTCTCAAAATGCCCTCTCTAAAAAATCCTGACCCAGGAAGCCTTTGCAAAAAATAGGGAGTCCGGGTTCGTCATGTGGATTTACCACCAGTTTTAGCACAAAAAAAAATGTTTTTTGCGACAACCCGGGTTGTCCCATTCTTTAGTGGAAATTCCAAGGAGGATATTTTAAGAATTTGAGGGACCCTGGAATCGGATTGCCAAATTCTTAAATTACTGCTTATACGTGAGGTTTACAATTCCCCTTTGCGGTTCATTTTTGTGTGGCGTGACCCCTTATGGTCTTATGGGATGAAATCAGGCTTTGCAGAAAAACAAGTTTTCAAGCTCCGAAAAATTGTTTTTTCCGCACATGCTTGGATTACTTCCAATCCACACAAAATCAATATGTGGGTAGACTTGGGGACCTGAAACATTGATTTCGCCAATAATTTGAAGAAAACTGAGGCTTTACGGAAAAACAATTTTTCAGGCTCTAAAAATTCATTTTTTCCCATGCCTCTTGTCAAATCTGCCAACTCCACCTCCTTACCTCGTTTAAGCTCGCTCCAAATTGTGCAGATGCATGCAATACATAACTAAGAATGCCTTAAGAATTTGAGTGACCCTCGGCCTATGGTAGTGTAAATTTGCCTGCATTTAAAAATAAGAATTTGAGGGACCCTGGGCCTCAAGCTTTCGGATTCTTAACCAGCGCTCGGGCTGTATAAAACAAATCATATGTAAATATCCAGACCAAATTTGCAAGATTTTTCACAATATAACCAAATAATCGTACAGCAGCAATCACTACGACCCCCAATGTCAGCGGACTTTCACTCACCTCTGGAGCTCAATTGGCATCATCAGTCTGCATCACCTATCACCACCTACACAAAATACGTATACTGCCCATTGCTTTTCCCAAAGCTCAAACTATTCCTCGACGCTACACATGAAATATCAAAACGCACCGAATTTCACTACCAGGAGAATATTAACTTTCATTATAATTATAATCTAATATTTTCTAAAATCATACATAACCGTTTGATGTCACAGATTTGCAAAATACCTCAATCCACGTACGAACATATTCAAATTTTATATCAAATGGTTGTAAAAACATTAATGTTATCCATATATTATCGGCAATATTCTGTTCAATCCATTTTTCCCATAAATCAAGTGGCACAATGATAATGAACCCGGACTTCATAGTTTTTATTGCTTTTTGTGTTACAGTACCTTATTGTTTGTTCCTGTCTGTCTTTTCTGTAAGTTGCTGCTTGGTGGCTTAGTGGAATGGCCAGCGGTGCAGAAATGCCTCAGACAAACGCGTGTCGCAATTACGTTCCCCGGCCACTAAGTTTCAAATCGAAGTCTAGGAAATGTTTACAATATAATATAATCTGTGCCTTAATATAAGCAAGCATTGCAAAACCGGCAAATGTCATAACTATTTAACATTATTTAAACATTTCAACGTGCGGTTTTTGAAGAATCAAGAAAACATGTGTTGCGCCATTTCAATCCCCAAGAGATATATTGTGCGGGACTATTTGGATGCCGCAATGTATCTCCTGCGGCCGTTCTGCTCACGATCCATCCAGCACCACAAAACAATCAAAATCGGAACACCGTGCCTGTGGAAGAAAACCTGCATTACAAGCTGAGACATCTTCAGACCAGGTGGGTAGATCTTAGGGTGTTCCCCAAATACGGCATTTGCGAATCTTAGACGCTCCCGAAGGAAGCAATATCTCAAGTGCTAGTAGCTTGATGTAATATCTTACAAGATCTTTTTGTAAGAACATCCTACCGGCATCCCATGTAAGCCTTCATACAAGCACCTCAAATACAGGCAATGTTCAAAGTTTTCATGCAAAGGTCTGAGAGGATTTCGTTGGGATCTCCGGAGGATCTTCTCACATTGAGATCGTCAGAGAAGGACCTTCCAAAGGACTAGATCTCCTAGCCAGGATCTCTGGGAAGTGGCTAACATAATCAAAGTGCCATAGGAAGAGCCGTCCAAGGCACACAAAGTGGCGAGAAGGTTGCGCAGGCGATATCAAAATTCGCACCGCGCCACGACGGAAGCGATCCGACACGCTCAAATGTGACAAGAAAGGTTACGCAAGCGATATCAACATGAGCATCGCGCGACAGCAATGACAAAGTGACGAGACGGTTGTGCGAGCGATATCAAAATGAGCCCCGCGCGACAGCGAGAGCGATCCGACACGAGCAAAGTGACGAGAAGGTTACGCGAGCGCATGTTAAATTTCACCAAGTACTTCGCGCACCATAAAAAGGCGAAGTTGAAAAAGTTAAATGCAATGTTTTGCCCAAGTTTCAGCCACTTTTTCGTCGAGGTCTCTGAAGCACTGCGCCTGCCGCGAAAATGAGCCTGAGACATTCGAAGTACTGCACCTGCTATGCAAAATCATCATCATCATCATCATCATCATCATCATCATCATTGACCAAGTTAAAAATGACTACGGTCTCACCTTTCAAAACATCTTCCAAGTTCACCAATTGCTGTGAAAAACACCTCCGAAACCACCTTTCAGTTCGACCACGCTTGCTACCGTTTTGGTAACGTGCAAGAAATATACTGCGCCTGCCACGGAGATGGAAAAATGTTCTGACTCTGCAAGAGTGACGAATCTCAAACGCGCCCACAGAAAGCACCTCTCCCAGCCATCGATCAACACCAGGGTTTAACTACCGCGAGAACCCCAAGTGGGACAGTATAAAAACCCCGGGCCTTTCATTTTAGCTTGACTTGCCCCTTAGCACTACCAATGCATTACCGGCCCAGAAAATGATAAGAGTAAAAAAAAAACAATGACAAACTTATACATGTACGTGCTGATAAACCCTGAAGATGGCAACCCGATAACTAAAACGATAACAACATAATATGATGAAAACCCGAGCGTTTGGGCGGATACCCACCTGACCGGTTTGAATATACCACCTTTCGAAGACCTGTATGTTTGATAAATAGCGACGGAAAATGAAAGGACATGAATGCCAAATTAAGGAAGATGAAAGGAACATGAAAGAAACATGAAAGGAAAAGAAAACATGACTTTCGACCAAGGAGGCTTTCACACCCACAGAAAGCTGGAAAATCGCAATTTCTAGTACAGAGAGCCCACCACCTGAGAAAACGATAAGAGTAAAAAAAAACGACTAACATGATTTGGGACATTTAAAAAGACACGGGGTTTTCATAGAATCCCAACTATGAAGACACTGTTTGGGGAAAAAAGGAACAATTATGAGTTATACCCGTTATCAGTGAAATTACGGGTACCCTCTGGTAATTTAACATAGCTATGGAAAATCCCCATTTTTCATGGGAAAATCCACTATTTCTATGGTCATTTTCAATAGCTACGTTAGGTACCCCTAATATTCAGACCAATTTGTTACATAAAAAAATTCTGCCCCTAAGTTCTCCCCACCTTTGTCAAAGGGCACATCCAAAGTCTTCGTGGCTAAGTCTCGTTCTGTTAGCAAATTACTGTATTCTTTTTGGTAGAAACTTGTTGAATCATGTTGAGACCCCATCTTCTCCTGGTGAAATGTTAAATCACACTTCTTCATGTTCTTCCGGCTATATCATATTTATAAGTCCACATTTTGCCTAATCTTCCTTAAAAAAACGCACCTTTTGCCTTTCCCTTCATGTTTCCACACTTCTTTGGGGCACCTGGTACCCCCAATCTTCGCCGAAGGTGCAGGGTGCGCAGTCGGAAGGGATTGGACGAACGGCTGATTGCGGCGTGACCTGCACACGGTCGTCGGGTACTACAAGGTGGTGCCTCCGTTCGTGAACGCCAAGTTGGTGCGTTTATAACTCCGATTTCATTATGGTTTGTTGTATATTACTATACTTACTATGGTTTATAAACCAACTTATAACTAGGGGGTACCACCTTGTAATTGGATCTAGAATACAGATCATTGACATACAAATGGTGGTTCCCCAGAAATTTGTCTATATTGAATACAGATCATTATGTCTCGCTTTTCCCAAATAAAGTCCCATAAGATGTAGTAGCCCCGTCCATCTGGTAGAAGGTGCAAACACTCACCCTCGCAATCCACAGCTTGAGAGGTGCCTGTGGTCCTTACTGCCGGGAATTGTCCTTCATGTATAACTTAATAACTGTAAGGAAGCAATGATAAGCTTCTATTCAACCAACAGTCACTGGGTATGTGGTACGTGGAACAACAAGCATTCATATCGGTTCGTTACCACTTGCCTACAACTCAGGTCAACGGACACCCAAAATATGAAGGCGTACCAATTTTGAATCCTTCAACATAACATATTGTACGCATGTTCAACAAATTTAGGGCATTCTCATGTTACTTCCAACTGTTGAATATGTTAATATATTGTCACGGTCATTCTTATTTTTTAGGGCATGACACATTCAACATTTGGAAGCAACAGGGAGAGATTCTCAATTGGCTTTAGACCTTTTTCAAGAATATAGCCACGCTATCCCCAGCTTTCGGGTTTGTCTCAAAACAGGGTACCCCTGAATCCAGTAGTTTAATCATGCCCAACTTTTCGACAGGCGTCATAGTATCAGCTATATGATCGCATTATGTCATATTATACCCCCAACACCATGGTTGGTTTTCTTTCCCCATTTTTGTTGGCTAAATCCAAACCCATTTGTAAAGGTATCTACCGATTCACATCCCCATTTCCATACCCACTATTATCACTAAATACCTACTACATGCCCATTTTTCATGCCATTTACATGGGGATGCAAGCGTGTCATAGGTCCCAATGTTTCTAGAATTTATACTAACACCCAATCGTGTAGATTCAACAGAGGTTTCAATCGACTAGTTGTTTCATTTCATACATATATATATATGATTAGATTTTAGATGAACTTAGCCAGTGTTGTTGATTATAGAGTCCTTTTTTGATTCATGTAAATCATCCTCCAGTAAATTAAGATATATGGCATTCAAGTCAGAAGCCAGGAAAACCCTCTTGAAACGCCTGAATCTTGGATGATAATCAGCTACGTATTATACTAACGCTTTATACATATGTATAATATGTAATAATGTAATTAATGTATAATGTATTAATGTTAGTGTATATATATATATATATGTGGAGGTTTCCTGAAATGGTGGTACCCCCAAATGATTCAACAATTTGGAGCATTGAAAAGTATTGAAACCTCTGGTTTTTTTATGGATCCTCCATTTTAGGAAACCTCCATATACATAAATACATAAAACAAAAAGGTCATGAGGTGGTTCCCAGCCAGCATAGTAAGGCCATGGCTGACATCGCAGTGAGGTCCCGATAACCTGACCTATCCAATATATATATATATGGGTTTGTCTGAAAATAGGGTATATTCCCAATGAAATAGCCATTTAATAGGGATAATGATCATTAACCATTGGGTTTAGGGGTACACTATTTTCAGACACACCCATATGGGTAAATTATAATATTTCACTAACCTGAAATTTCTGGCAATTTTAAGGGATGATTCCTCTTACTAACCATGATTCCAGTGAGGGAGAACAGTGAGGTCGTTATAATTTGCCCAGATATATATATATATATATGTCTATATTGGTTGTGTATCCCATTCATATTCCACCAATATCCCAGTACATATCCAATGAACATGCTGGTATTTCCCCCATAAATTGATGAATCATTCATAAATGGCCCCAATTGGGTAAGTGGATTACCCAAGATTTTTGGGGATCGTCCAGGGGTTAAGCAACCGGAAAAGTTTCCAGGGGTGAACCCTACTTAAGCTAAGTTGATGTTAACCATCTAATCTATATATAACCATAGTTACATCATCCCCATTCACCCAGCAAACTAGGCTTAATGTAAAAGCCAACTTAGCTATCATACAAATCATCGACCCAAAAATCCCATGGTAAACAATCATTTTGCTGGTTACCCAGCTCATTATATCATCATTCTGAAGTTAGAGATTATGGAATGTCCCATAAGGTAAGCCCTATAACGATCAGTCAAATCCCAATATTCTCCTCTGGTAATTTGACAGTTCGCTATTGAAAATGGCCCATAGAAATAGTTGATTTACCCATTACAAATGATGATTTTCCATAGGTGTTTGTACACGTTTACCAGAGGGTGTTTGTAGTGACAACTTTGGAGCCCTTGCTGAATTGCATCCCCCTAGAGAGGGTACCACATGGACAGATTTATGGAATGCCACATCATACCCTCTGGTAATGAATAACAGTTTGCTATTGAAAATGGTCATCGAAATCGTTGATTTACCCATTAATAGCATGGTGATGTTACATAGTTATGTATGGAAAATCACCGTTTTTAATGGGTAAATCCACTATAAATCACCATTTTCCATAGTTTTTTGTATGTTTACCCGAGGGTAATTATCATAGCTATCATCGATTCATGGGGAACCTCCCCAGTTTCAGCGACTGGTTCCCTGAAAACCACTGCTTAGGTAACGGGATTCCCCGTTGAATCATGGGATTCAGATCATCCCCGATATGAGTATCATCCCAAACAGTCCTCATCAGCCAACCATCATTTATCAACCATAATTCAAAAGTTGTACCAACCATCATTGATCATCATTTATCAGCTACCCTCTGGTAAACGTTTACAGTTCGCTATTGAAAATGGCCCAGTCGAAATAGTGGATTTTCCCATGCATAGCATGGTGGATCTTTCCAGTTCGCTATGTAAACGTTTACCAGAGGCTATAACGGTATAACCACCATTTTCCTATGGGTTTTCCTATGGTATAACCACGATTTGTCACTACAAACATCACCCAACCATCTTTCGCTCCATCGAAAAATGGTCCAACGGGATCCATCGAAACTCGACCGGCGTCGACGGCTTCGCCGCCTGCTCAGGGGATCCAAGGGATCCAGATCCTCCAGCACCACCTCGGCACATCTGGAGTACCAAAGGTTGGGTAATTTGTTGCAGCAGTTTGCGAACTGGAATTTCTGGCTGAAAATAGTTGATTTACCGAAGTTAAAGATGGCGATGTTCCATAGTTATGTTAAATTACCAGAGGGTATGCAGTATGTTGTAAGGATTCTCAAGATCTTGAACAAGATTTGTTTAAGAAACATAAACAGGTTCATCAAAATTCATCAATCTAGGAAATTGTAGCACATGGCTAAATTACATAGGCGGAACAAGCAGAAATCCAAGACTAGCTAAGCCAACATGGGAGTTTAGCGTGCCAAATATGGGACTGATCTTGAGCAAAAAACATGAGTTTGGCCAAGAACCTGTAGGAGTGGAATCAGCAATCATTACTGTAATTCGGAGTTTGACCAAACAATATTGCCCTCTGGTAATTTAACAGTTCGCTATTGAAAATTGCCATTTATAGTTGACTTACCTATTAAAAATGGTGGTTTTCCATAGCTATGTTAGTTTACCAGAGGGTAGGAGTTTGAGCAACAAGAACTGGTTCTTGTTGCAATATCAATAGATTCAACACGCGATTGTTTTCCAAGTCACCACCAAAGAATGTATTGTTGCAGTATCACTTGCAATAGCTTAGTATCCATACACTATGCTTAGGCGCTGGCCAACTCCACCAGGAATAAATGGTACTATTGAAAATCTCATAGTTACATATTCATGGTATTTTTCCATATTATGTGATAAATGATAATACATCTCCAGATGGATTACATAAATATACATATAAGATAATACTCACATATATATATGTACACACACATGGTCGAATTAAACTAGTGACACTGACCTGAAAGAGGGTCATTTTGGGACAGGGATAGGGGACACCTCCCATTCCCATGGTTAATACGACGTTGCCGCGCGAGGGCGTTGACCAAGATTCATCCCTTGAATCATCCCATGAACTAACCAAAAATGGGAGGCCATGTATTTAACATCATCCCAAATAGTGGCATACCCAATTTCACAAACCATCATAAACACAATTAAGATAATTTTAAGATCATCTAATGCGGGATCCACCCAATGCCATAAACAACTACCACTTGGGGGTAGTTTGAATCCCATAAAAACTTGGCGACTTGGGGATGGTCTAAGTGGCATTAAGTGGCAGGTTTAAAATGGTTTTAACACATGATATAAATAAATGTTTTAACATAAACATTGTCTAGATAAACCATGGTGTTTTACCATACACATTATTATTTAAACATACATGTTTAACATTTGTTAAGTATTGAACTAACCATGGTTAAACTAACATTATTATTATTGAACTAACTAACATTGGTTTTAACCATTTAAACCATGTCATTTTAACCATGTTAGTTCAATAATAAAGCGCTGTGGATCCCTCGGTCCCAGCCTGGGTTGAAACTGGTGCCACCATGCCACGGAGCATGGCCTCTGAGGCGCGAAATGGGGAGATCATTGGGACCCAACGGAAAGCTTTGGGAAAGCAGAACAATGAGAAAAAATATATATTATATATTATATGTATATATATATACAATATTTATTATTTATATATAATAATATATATATTACTTATATATTATATCAACTTCACTTCAACCAGCGGGAAAAAAAAAACAAAAAAAACGGGATTCCTTCACCATTTGATATTTGGATGATCATAGGTTAGTTGGTGGTGAATGGTTTCAACCGAGAACAAAGGGTGTCGAATTACCGGAATCGTGATTCTGGAATATTCTGGATGTACATGGCAAATGTGGACTGCTTGGTGCTTTCAAGCACGCCTCAATAGACCTCCTAAACATGGGCATCATCACTAACAAGACTCATGGGTGATTGAACCACCGGTGAAGAAAAAACAGTGTGTGCGTGGGTGTATATCATGTGGGCTGGTCGGAAAATAGGGTAACTCCAAGTACTTTCACGGTTTATCGTCATATTCTGCATTAAACATGGCCACATACTGGTGATAAGTTCCCATCTTTGTCACACCCAGAACCATCCCAAGCTTCTCGGGTGGTTTAGCCAAGCTGCCAGGCCGCTTAAGGGCAATCTCCAGTACTATGCTAGGAATGTCATGTTTATCTCACCAAATTTCTTGGCGAAGAACTTACTTCCCAAGGGCTAAAAAGGGTCCCCAAAACATCTCCAAGCTTCATCCCCTAGCCATTCCCAGGTAAGTTGTTGTTGCCTTTTCCAGATAAGTTGCAGAGACCGATCATGGACCAAGATTTCATACATCCCTCATAGATGGCCATGGCCGAAGAAATGGTACCCCATGTGCCTAGTAAGTCTATATATACATCTGGTAAACCCATCAACAAAGCCAGTGTTCAAAGGTACAACTCAAGTACAGTTTAGCATCTTGGACTTGCTTGATGGCCCTGAAAAAATTAATCAATACTACCAATAGATTCCACGGTCATGGTGAATAAACCTTGGTTGATTAATACCCGGGGGTTCCCTTCCAATCCAACTTGCGAAGCAATGGAACCAGAAAAAATGCATCGACAGAGGTTTCACGGCGATTTCTTCAGAAGTATCAATCTTACTCTCCACCAAATTGACATTAATATAGACAGTGGAAACCCAACATGTGTAGATCTTTTCCCAGCAAAATCATGGCTCATGATGGCTCATTGTTCGCTTTGCCCATCAAAAACCCTCTGGTAAACGTTTACATAGCTATTGAAAATGGCCATTTATAGTGAGTTTTCCCATTAAAAATGGTGATTTTCCATAGTTATGTTAAATTACCAGAGGGTACCCTCCTGTAAACTCACATCAAGCTGTGGAAAAGCCACCATTTTTTTCGCTGTTTCCGAACAGGAAAATTACGGGCTTTCCCACATCCTCTTGGAGCAGGAAAAACCCGTAGCTGATAGATTGAGCTCCCTTTATGATCATCTTCAATATATTGGGTAGAATAATCCCTTGAATAACCCCTATCACCAAACCACGGGGCTAGATCGCCACTGCCAAAAAATTACCCTCTGGTAAACTGACATAACCATTGAAAAGTCCCAGTTTTATAGGTAAATCCTGGTAAATCATCTATAAATGGACCATTTTCCATAGCACTTCCATAGCAAACTGCTCGGTGACTGGAGCTGCTTAGCTCCCACCTGCGTATTCATCGGGTTGACTGCGCTGACAGCTTGAGGCCTGAAGTTTGCGGCGAAGGGCCGAGAAATTGTGAGGCTGAAACCCCACAAACTTATAATTATTATAATGGTCATATAGTGGTCTTATGGGATATATATAAATTCTATATTTATATATATATATACACATCCACAAACACAGAATAGCAGAGAATGGAAACTCCAAATCCCAGAATGCGAAGAAGACACTCAAACAACATGCCAAAGATATATCCATTCAGAATGCCATGGTTTTGTCAGGCCGAACATCCAGACTCTGAAGGTCAACCCTCGTGATCATATTTCAACATTTGTGGAAGCCATGGCCCATTTATAGGTTGACTTATTGCATAATGTTTAAAAATTGGGATGTTCGATAGTTCTGATAAATATGATGTCAAGTTGGCTCTATATCCCTATGACTATCCCAATATATCCATGTGTTTGATGGTAAAATACCTATGTTAATTTTCCAAAGGGTAGCTAGTTAAAATGGTCACTTGCTACATCCAACTGCTGGTGGGAGGCCCACTCTTGCTGCTTCCCCTGGGTTGCGAGGAGCTAAGCGAACTTGCTCTTAGGGCCCTTGGGGGCCGCAACATCATCCCTTTATACTGGTGGTTTGATAGGTATATGGAGTATAAACCACTGATCCTAAGTGTGGTCCGCGCATCTAAGTAGAGTTTACTCAATTTACTCAAATGATTATAGGGGTTTACCACCATTCAGTACCCATATATATATAATTATATATATAACGTATGTATATACATATATGATATTATATATGTATATGAGCAATCTCCAAAACCCTAGGTTCACGGAAAGGACATCCACAAATTTGGGAAGGTCCCATCGCTTACCACACGTTTGCACAATAATGATATGTGGTAAACTTGGGGGGGTATCGCTTGCAGGAAACTGCTACATCAACGTCCAATTTGGGTATCGGGAAGGTCCCATCGCCTACCGTGTGTTTTTAACAATTTCCAGCAATTTCCATGAACCAATGTCCGTCCAATACATATTTAGTATTGCCGGGGTTTTTGCGGTGGCTTGTATATATATATATATATATATGATATTATATGTATATACATATGTGTATATATATATATACATACATATGGAGGTTTCGTAAACTAGGGATACCCCCAAATCATCCACTTTAGCCCAGGCACGCCAGCGTTTGGCCCATGCTGTGACGGCTCAGGGGCGCGGCCTCAAAGGCCAATGTGGATCTGGGATAGTAGATGGGATAAAATATGGAACATTGGATCTGTTTATGGGATTTAAAATCACAAGAAGTTGGAATTCATAACCCATATGATCCATATTGGGGGGTTCTTCAAGTCATGAGGGGATCCCCAAAAACCCATGGATTTCAAGACGAAAGTGATCGATGATCAATGCCGCGATTCCATGGTGATTTTCCACCGAGGGTGGATGGCGAAATGTTCTGCTTAGATGCACTCAACACCACAAAGAATTGCATCAAATGTGATTGACAATCGCATCGAAGCAAATGGCGATGTTCTTCCATGGGCGAAGTGCTAAATTACCAGTGGGTAACCTCTGGTAAACTAACATCACTATTGAAAATCACCATTTATAATAGGTAAATGGTCCCTTTTCCATAGCTATGTTAGTTTACTGGAGGGTAAATCATTTATAAATGGCGGATTTTCCATTGCCATGTTTGAATAGCGAAGGGTATTGCCATTGTTGTTGGGGATTGGTGAAATTTAGGGATATTATCATATCAAACTCCACAGATATGTGATAAACCCAATACCATAAACCATCCCATGAACTAACCATGACTGGGGTCATGAATTACATCATCCACAGTGGTATACCCAATAGTAGACCCCAGTGTGTGATGGCTCATTGTTGGACTTACCATGGTTTACCACGGAAAAGAGTTCCATTCCTGGGATGTACATCGTGTCACCGTCGAAAATAGTGAATATCCCCCATGATATCAGCCGAGGTTTTTCCACAAACATGTATGCTAACCCCCATTATACCCATTATATGAGGGAAAATCCCATGTCGGCTTTAGTTCCACTTCTCACTGACCATGACTTTTGAGATTAATCAACCAACCAACCAACCAACCTATTTTGGATAGCTTGGACCACAGGCGTCACGTTGAAAGTCTAGTTATCATATATTCTGTTAGACGAACCAGTTGTTTTGGATTGTGTTCGACACTTTGTTGGACAAACAATCTACTATATCTGCTCATCAAAAAGTGGTGACGCCTCAAACATAGCTGCAACACCTAAGAATATATTGGTCAGCATAGTGTCAACAACTACAGTATAGCAACCCCCAAAAAGATGCCTATGTTAGAGCTTCCAGGATGGTTTTCAACAATTATAGTTTCGTCACGTTCACAGGTTCCCATTTTGTCTATCTATAAATTGGGGCTGCTATGTGTATAACCCTCCAGCAACCAAACAGGCTGATCATTGTCCGAACGGGAAAACCCATGGGATTTCCAGTGGGAAAATGGTGGTTTAAAATGGTGGTTTAATGGTGGTTTAACCAACAAAATGGTGATTTTAATGGGATGTACCCTCTGGTTATGTCAAAATAGCTGTTGAAAATGGCCATAGAAATAGTTGACTTTCCCATTAACAATCGCAATTTTCAATAGCTATGTGAAAAATTACCAGAGGGTAGTTTACCAAATGGCTTTATCATGGTGATTGCTATGGGAAACTGAGCTATGGAAAATCATCACCAATGTATTGTGTAGATCCATAGCTATACCATAGATTTCCATAGCTATTCAAAGGTATATTCCAGCAGGTGTCTCCATATAGGTAGGAAACCCCATTTATATTCCTTAATATCCCACCAATATCCCAAAACTCACAATTTATGATAATGTTACATGTTTATAGATTATTTTTGCATTCAAACATCCACTTTTGGATAGCTACAACAGATGTTCATGGCTACCATGGGCCTGGGTAAATCATAATCATGTACATTTAATGTCGTATAATGTTGTACATATATATATATATATATAATATGTATATAAATATAAATATCCCAACATTCCATCAATACCCCATGAATATTCCCATCAATAGAGTTTACCCAGATGTCTATTCAATGGATATTCACGAATGTCTCTTCCAATATTGATGAAATATTGATGGAATGTTAATGGGGATATTGATGTCTCTTCAATATTCATTTACCCAATGGACATTTTCCCAATAATATCCGAGGTCTTTATGTTTTATCCTAATACAATCCTATGATATCCCCACTAATATTCCATTCATGTATCATTCCACTTGTACCCTCATTGTAATTTACCCAGATGTTTGTATATTATTATGATATTGTGGCGTTGTCCAAAAATGTCAACAACAACAAAACCCATCCATTCCATCCACTGGTGAATCATCATGTTCCCAACAAAAATGACATGTTCAGACAATGAAAGATGATATTTTCACTTGAAGTAAACATATATAATCATGTTCACTAAAATTCTTCCCATTCCATCCACTGATCCACTGGTGGTTCAGACAACATTACTAACCATGGGCTCCCCGACCGGAATCGCTTGTGGGACCCAAACCGTGGGCCAGGAAGAAAGACCTAAAGGAACGAACCCCGCAGGACGATTGGCAGCTGGTTGCATCGTTTTTATAACGGGAAAAAAGAGGTGTGGAAGTTTGTAAAACATGGAAAAACATGGAAAAACTGGGCTCTAAAATACTATCTAAAGATTACTAAAGTTGTTGGCTTTTGAGTATGTTTGAATACTTGAAAAGTGAGGAAATGATGCATTAAACGATGTTAAAAATCATGGGATGGAAGTGCAGAATGGTTCATGTGTGATATGTGTGGGTCGGTCGTGAATACCTCAGGTTTATGTTCATGGTTTTCAAATGTTTTCAGGTAGTTATATATATATGTGTTCCAAAAAAAACATTTTTTCTTGGGGGTGGTTCTTAAAATAGTGGATCCCATTTTAACGATAGATTTCAATATGTTTCAATATATAACTGGTTGGTGGTTTTCACCATCTTGAAAAATATTAGTCAGACTGGATCATCATCCCAACTATTGGGGAAAATAAAAGCCATGTTCCAAACCACCAACCAGATATATATAGTTATTCCAATTATTAACCATCGATTAACCATAGATTAACCATAGATTAACCATAGATTAACCATAGATTAACCATAGATTAACCAGGAAAATTCCATGGTTCCAGTCACCAGCAACCAGTATAGATGGCTAAGTCATGGTCATCCCCCATGGCCAAGTGAAACCTTCGTAGATCCCCACGACGATTCGTGGGACGACCAAGGGCAGTGCACCTTGGATCGACTGCGGTGCTGCTTGCGAGGCACTGGTTCCTCGCAACGTTGTGATGGGAAAAAAACAGGGTGAAAGACTCCAAAGACGAAGAAACATAGAGCAGGGGTTGGTAAATGTATGTAAATGTCCTATATTCATAAATTGAACATCACTTTCAACGTATTTTTTGCATATCATCTCCAACTTGAAAGTGATGTTCAAGATCTCCAAAATGGGACATTTACCAAGGACCAAGCCCTGTAGGGGAGTGGGAGGTGTCTAAGGCTGGTAAAGTGTGGTAAAGTCTACTATGTTGGTAAAGAAATGCCATAAACCGCCCATATTTGATGGTCTATGCACCATTAAAACATTGTCAAATTCGGGATGGTTTATGATTGCGTTACCAACATTACAAACTTTGCCAAACTTACTTAGATGGGCCATGGGATTGACTAACTGGTTAGGAACTGGGGATATAACCCTCTATATCCCAATTATAACCCATTTACTAACTAGTTAACTAACTCCATGGCCCATCTAAGTAGAGGTAATACTCAACAAGAATTGGCTGGAACACTCACCAAACCTGAGAAAGAACTACAATTATTGGAACAACTGCCGAACATGAGGGATAGATGGGGATGGGTTAAAACCTATGATACCAAATTTTGAGGTTGAACATCCATTTACCTGCTGGTTCGATGTTCACCAGGGTACCAGGGTTTTGACCACAGCCAAATAGATGCTCACTGGAAGAACACCTCTTCACAAAATCAAGAAAACCTAAGAACATATACAAAAACTTCTGCAACATCAGGGAGAAGTCACTGAAAACGGTAAGAACATTCCTTTTGTGGGCTATTTATATATGTATATAACATCTCCAAATCTGTGCTGGTTAAACCACCAATTTTTGTGGGTTAAATCAGCAGACCCCTGACTTTTTTCACTAGTTTGAGCCCCAACAAGGTGCCCCTCCCAGTGATGTTTGTTGGTTTATAAAGCCCATGAAAACCAGTTCGATATCACCATAAACCATAGAATTCACCTAGTTCTGTTCACCAACTTAGCGATGGAAGTGCCCCTGCACCACAAGAAACCATTTATTCTGGCTTAATCCGCATCATTTGTTGGTTACCATCTGGTTATTTAACATAGCCATGGAAAATCACCATTTTTAAGAACGGTAAACCATCTATTTCTATGGGCCATTTCCCATGGCTATGTTAAATAACCAGAGGGTAAACATGGTTCAACTTAAACCGATCATTTCCACTGCTTTGAGCTCCAAGAGACCACCATTTCGCATAAAACGCGCCTGGCGGATGCAAGGCCGCTTGCACCGCTTGCACCGCTGGCTGCAGGTCCAGGGAAGGACCCCTAGGGTCGTTGGGGCTTGGGGGTTGGGATGGTTGAAGACAGATGGAGGTTTGAATAGGAATATCATTGGATACTGGTTGGTGGTTTCAACCATCTTGAAAAATATGAAAGTCAGTGGGAAGGATTATCCCATATATTATGGAAAATAAAAAAATTTTGAAATCACCAACCAGGATATATATGTATATGTATATGTATATGTATATGTATATGTATATATATATATATGGGATATACTGAAATATGAATTTAATATTATATTGATTGATATTGATTGTATATGTATGATTATATATCTGGTTGGTGGTATAGCTAGCCCCCTGGAAAATATGAAAGTCAATTGGGATGATGATTATTCCCAATATATGGAAAAATAAAAACATGTTCCAAACCACCAACCAGTATATGTATATGGGGGGATGGGTCAAAACATATTGTTACCATATCTGAGGGGAATTAAACATCCATTTAGTTTAGGCTACCATCCGGGTGCCGTTTGGTTTTGACTGCCATATGGATATATCTCGTACTTGGAGGAACTTACGCTCACCAGCAGAAAAAAAAAACACAACAGTTACATTTCGTGAGATGATCCTCCAAGTAGCCCGCTACAAAAAATCGAGTCCAACAAAAATCGAGTCGGAAATCACAACTGGGTTTTTCGTTGGACGCTTTTTGGATGGTTGGGTTACTGGACACCCAACCTCGAACGTGGATCCAACGAAGATAAATTGATGGGTTTTTGTACACTTGGATGGTTGCATTCACGCACTAGCAATGATGATTTCACTGGGGATGTCATGGAAATGTCGCAACGAACATTTACTGGGATATTAGCCATTAATTAACCATTATAGATGTTAACCATAGATGTTAACCATAGATGTTAACCATAGATTTTAGATGTTAACCATAGATGTTGACCACTATGACCATCTGGTTATGACTAACAGTTTGCCATGGAAAGATCCACCATTTTTAAGAACTGTAAACCATCTATTTCTATGGGCCATCTATACCATGGCTATGTTAAATAACCAGAGGGTGATTACTGGGATATTGGAGCAACCCCCCCAAAAATGGAAAAGTTGGAAGCATTGAAATTTATGGGGGGGAAACATAGAATCTATACCATCCTGGAAAAACTGTTCGCTGCAAACCCTAGGTTTGCCCACGGCGAATCCCGCATATCCTTTGACATGCTCAAATCCCTGCGTAGGGTTTGAGTTTGTTACTTTCCAAAACAACAAACCCTAAAACCCTAAAACCCTAAACCCTAAACTAAAACCCTAAATCCTGAAAACTTAAATCACTGCGTATAGCCAGGGTTTTCATTCATCCTCTGGTGATAAGTATATCATACTGTTTGGATAGGTTGTTTGAGTGTGGGCGAACCCAGGGTTTGGAGGGAAAC
>CAMXCT020001046.1:39818-182318 GCA_947184155.2 Cladocopium goreaui
TCAGGAAAATGAGTACAGCCATTTTTGTACTTCTGGGGACTTCCATAAATTTCTGGGGAATTCCATTTTTGTACCAGCAACATTTCTGGGGCTTCCCGTAAATTCGAGGTGCCAGTTTTTTTTTCATCCGCTGGGATGAAATCAAGAGGAGTTCACAACCCAAACTTGAGGCTGTTTCATTTTTGCTGCAGCAACCCCCAAGAAACCGTGATTCTATGATGTGACTTCGATGATACGAATCATATCTTCAGGCTTTACCAGGTGGTCATTCCTCCTATAGTAGATAAACCAAGGGTCTGATTAAAGCAAATAAACATATCAGGTGGTAATCTATACCAAAATTGTTTCAGGATTACATTTACAAGCACCAACATTGGTAAAGGATTTGCCAACATTATAGTGGTGATTACATTAAAAATTGAATCTCATCATAATTGACCAACCTGACTGAAATGTTAGGCCAATTTGGGATAGTTATCCCAATCCTAACCAACAAGGTTTTACTCCCCAGTTGTAAGTTGGTTTACAATATTATATAATTAGCTCGATACAACCCCCATACCCAACAGTTATCGGACTTATATATACCCTTTGGTTATTTAATGTAGCAGAACCGGAAATCACAATTATTACTAGGTAAGTCATCATTTTTCTCTATTCCTATGGGCCTTTGGCTTCCATAGCTATGAATCAAACAACAAGAGGGTAATATCAACATCTAAAAAACAGTGATCAAATATCTCCGAAGATTGAAACTTGTAGTTATTGTAGTTATAGTTTTGTTATACTTATAATATGTTATAATTCCCATTAAGTATAGATATGATATAAGGCAAACAAGTATTAAATAGTTTTAAGTTACAATTCTCATATAGATATCTATAGATATCTATAGATATAAGCCAAAAAAAAACACCGAGTTCTTCGATCTTTGGGCACCAACCTGGTTGCCCTGCCTGATGCTGTTGGTAGCGGGCCACCTGCCATGGTGGGCAACCCTGCCATAAAGAACTACCATGACTGGGGATGGTTGGATTTCTGCAGCCATTCATAAAAATGGTGATGACTTGGGGATGGTTTATTGATATTTATTGGGTGTACCACATGAGTCTATTAATTCTATGATTGATTCAAGCGGTGTAACTGGTATTTGGAAGCCATTTTCTTCAAGCGCTGCGGAAAGTCCATGTGTTTCACAACTCTGAGGTGAACAAAAAGAAGACACAGAGAGAAAATGGGTTCCCTTTCATCGCCGGCTTCTGGGTCAAGATTTGAACCCCAATTTTGGGCAACCACGTTTGGATTATATAGTTTGGGCACCCCCAATTTGAAGAAACCTTCATTTGAACCCACAAAAATGGGTTTGTCTGAAAATAGCTTAGGGTACCCCATTCCATCCACTGGTTAATCATAAGTGGGCTGTACACAAACCATGTTCAGACAAACCCAAATTGACAACGCGTATGGATCGCCAACAATGTTATATATCTTGGCTACAAAATGACGAAAAAAAAACACTGTGTACATACCTACATACCGAAGTTATACATGGTTAGCTTTGTTACATACCCGTGTTGCTCAAAATCCAGCAACAAAAACTATGGCTGGCACCAACTCAGGACCCAACCCCCCAGGGCCAGGACATAGGGGGTGTCCTCAATAAATCATTAAATCGTAGTGATAATCAAAAAATATATCACTGCATTATCAATGGATTGGTTTAGGGGAAAATTTACAGGAAAACCCAATATTTAATGGTAAAAAACCATGGTTTCCTGTAAATTTTCCCTTAAACCAATCCAATGACATTAGTATTATGACTAGTATCTCAGTATATCTTAGTATTATGACATAATTTATGTCACTGAATGGAAACTTAAAGCCATAAAATCACTCACAGATGAATCATGGTTTTCTTTTTTTGGGGGTTGACTGCCCATATCTGGTGGGTCAACTGCCCATCAACATGAACAATCTGATTGGGAACAAGTATGGACAGTCCAAACTTAATGTTTTTAAAATTATGCACACTTGTAGCATTAACTAACTCTTAGGACTATGGATTTTCATAGCCACCCATCGCGATCACCACTTCGCCAGGCCGAACTTGAGCCTTGGCAGCCCACTGCTCATCCGGGGCGCGGGGCTCCTGGATGTCATGAATTGGGTTGGTTGAGAATAGGATATCTGCAATATCCCAAAATCCCAGGGTCTTTTTTTGCATAGCATGTGAATAATTCATAAATATTCATAGTCATCTGGTTGGTGGTATACCTACCCTCTGAAAAATATGAGTCAATTGGGAAGGATGACATCCCATATATGGAAAGTCATAAAAGCCATGTTCCAAACCACCAACCAGTCATAGTGTTTCCCATCTTTCCAGGTGATTCTGACTTCGCTCTGTCTCCCATTTTCGGACCAAACATGACCATCTGAGTATGCCTTTGTGAGGCCTCGCAGCAGTGATATGAACACTCAAGGATCCTCTGCAGATTAACGAATTTTCGGGTTTCCTGAAATAGGGGTACCCCTAAATCATCCATTTTGATAGGTTTTTCTATTATAAACCATCCATTGTTGGGGTACCCCTATTTTAGGAAACCCCCTAATATGTGCTTGTCAATTTTGTTTATCATCCAGATTCAGGAAACGGAACCCCTAAAACCTGGTGGCACTGTTGGCTCATTACGCCCAAGGACACCTTTGGCCAATTAGGACGTGGAAAATCCATTACCATCCACCACGTTTCGATAGTTTTCGCTTCCAGCTTAGTTTGCCCATAGCGGCTAATCTGGACACCAACATTCCCGGAGAATCAGCAGCTTGTACCGCTTAAATTGCAGATTTCGAGTTTCGAAATTGCGAATTTTCCCAGTTGCAAAGGATTGACATGGAAAAATCATCAAAAATCGCCAGGAAACTCTGGTTTTTTTTTTACTTTCAAAGATATCGGGGTTTTCCTGCAGATGTTCCATCCCCCAGCATGGCCTGGCGATCGGTTTGTGCGGAGGCCACATGGTGTACCGCCTGCCGGCCGGTCATCCCACGAAACCGAACAGAGGAAGGACATACCCGGCCTGGTCAACGTTTACAAAAACCGAACTGGAAAGATCCACCATGCTAATCATGGGTAAATCCATGATAAATCAATGGCCATGTTCAATATTTTCCAGTTCGCAAACTGTTGACATAACCAAAGGGTATCATTCAACTCACCTGGGGAAACCACTTCCCACTTCCCAGCATGGAAAGATCCCAGCATCCCCAGCATCCCCAGCATCCCATGGCTGGATAGATTGATATGGCCCCAATCATCGCTGCAGTTCTACCCGATATGTCACAACTGGATGTCTCTGAAACTGGGAACACGAACATTTCACTTCTGAAGAGCATCATGTTTATTCATGTTTATTCATGGTTATTCATGTTTATTCATGTTTATTCATGGTTATTCATTGTTATTCATGTTTATTCATGGTTATTCATGGTTATTCATGGTTATTCATGTTTATTCATGGTTATTCATGTTTATTCATGTGAGCCATGAAAAATACCATCCCATCTCATTCTACTAGTTGGTTGAAAACGGTTTCCCAATCCTATGGCTTATCATAATCCCCGACCAGGTAGTTGTTTATCCCCTATTGCAAACAATTCACCAGGGTATGTTTATTCCAATTATTAACCATTATTAACCATTCCTGGTTGGTGGTTGACCTACCCCTCTGAAAAATATGAAAGTCAGTTGGGATGATTATTCCCAAGATATGTGAAAATAAAAGCCATGTTCCAAACCACCAACCACTTAACCATTATTAACCATTATTAACCATTATTAACCATTATTAACCATTATTAACCATTATTAACCACTTTTAACCATTATTAACCATTATTAACCATTATTAACCATTATTAACCATTATTAACCATTAATTAACCATAGATTGTTTCATGTAACCATAGATTGTTTAAATTAACCATAGATTGACCAGTCATGGGTATGTTTCAAGCGGCTCATTCAACGCCACAAAAAATGCCTCGCCTCCAAAGACCTCTGCCGCTGCGTCGCGGGCGAAGGCACACGATCGATACGAGCCTGGAGCTGGGACAAGCATTGTGTTGTTTTTGGGATAACTGTGGATATGATAACTATCAATTATGGATATAACCATGATATATATATATATATACGTATATGTATGTATGTAATGTAATGTAATGTAATGTAATGTAATGTAATGTAATGTAGTGTAGTGTAGTGTAATGTAATGTAATGTAATGTAATGTAATGTATGTATATAACTATGATAACTATGATAACTATGATAACTATGATAACTATGATAACTATGGATATAACTACGATATTATAGGATAACTATGGATAGAACTATGATAACAGTGACTGTTATCATAGTGGGATAATGTATATACTATGATAACTCATGGATATACTATGATAACTAATGGATATAACTTGATATAACAATGATAACTCTTAAATGTACAATTGTCCATTATAAGCGGGAATACTGATGAATACTATACATGGATATACATTATCTTGAACCTATAACTATATACCAAAATTGACGAACAGTCAGATTTTTTTGTTTTAAACTCATGTTCTTTTCCGACTTTTTTGTTGCTGAGACTTCCCATGTTTTCGTGGATCTTGTGCACGATTCGGATCACCACCTTTGAGCCCACAGATGATGCTGAAGTCAACTCCTTCTGTTTGATCGATCTTCTACCGGAGACCTTCTAGTGCGGCCGATCTTAAATACCATTGTTTGTTTCTTGATTCATGGCACCATGTACTCACCATCACAATGGCGTGGCAATGAGATCGCAGCAAACTTACCGTGAATATGAACCAGTTGCATTTATTATATGGAGTCTTTCCTAAGTCATGCTGGTACACACAAATCACCTACAGTAAGTCATTAGAATTAGGCCATGACTTATTATTGAAACAACCATGGTGACTTAGAGATCTACAATTTTAGGAAATCCCATGAAATCCCAATATATCCCCTAAAAAACCAGGTTCGCCAAGTTGTTTTATAATTTAGCTAGTTGGTTAAATCCCATCAGTGCCTTATAACCCCAGGGCAGTGAACTATTGGCTTGGCCACTGAACCTAATATGGAGTCTTTCCTAAGTTATAGGGGTAGCCCTAAATCATCCACGATATTTGGGGGATTGTCCAGTCTTATACCCTCTGGTAAACGTTTACAAAAACCGAACTGGAAAGATCCACCATGCTATTATATCATGGGAAAATCCATGATAAATCAATGGCCATGTTCAATATTTTCCAGTTCGCAAACTGTTGACATCACCAGAGGGTATCATCCAACTCACCTGGGCTTTCCCCACTTCCCACTTCGGGCATCTTTTTGGATCACATGGATACAGCATGCCCCAATGCCCCAATCATCCCGCTGCAAGTCTCCACCTGCAGCTCTCCCTCACTGGCCACCATGGCGGCGGCGGAAACGAGGCCCTCCTCCGAGGCCTCGGTTTCACCGTGGCTTCCCACGACGAGCCACGGACGACCAGGTGTGTAAACGTTGCTTACCCGGCCTGGTTTCTACGGTTACAAAAAGCGAACTGGAAAGATCCAGCAGGCTATTTTTAATGGGAAAACTCACGAAATTTCTATGGGCCATGTTCAATAGCTATAAAAAAAAATTACCAGAGGCTATCCGACTAGTTTGATATAACCCAGCTAACCAAAGCCTTAAAAAACTCGTGGGCGTAAAAACCAACTTAGCTATCAGGCATCTCCAATCGTAGTTTTTGGTAAATCATGGGGCCTTCATCCAATCATTTCGTGGCCAATTCGTGGCTCCCATGCCCGGAGATATCCATAGTTCGATCTTCGATATGAAAAACTGGATTCATTGGGCTGATTCTTACCCACAACGATGCCCTGGAACATCTAAAAAGTCCCAAGACATGTTTTGGCACTTGAAATCGATGGGAAGGTGTAGAAATCATGACTTGGGCAAAATGGTGTTTCTAATGCTACATGTGGTTTCACCATAAAAAGTTGCTTACAATACTCAACATATTGCCTAGTTTCGGTATTATGACGATTAACCAGTGGATCTTGTTGTGCCCTTTCTTGGACAACATGTTCGCAACACAAAAAGTGCACCTACAGAATTCAAACACCAAACACCACATCGTGTTTTGCCCCACGAAACGCATGGCTTTTTGTGGTTTTATGATGTTTATGGTTGGTGATGGGACGCCATGTTGGCCCAGAAAAACCGTTGGGAGCTTAAGCCAAGCGACCGGATCATGGAGGATTGGGATCCCATGGGGCCCACTATGCCATAGTCATGGGATACTCAAAACCATGGTATTAGCCAAGTAGATAATAATATAGAATAATATAGATAAATACTACATGAATGTATACTCATATAGTATCATTAATATTAATTATTATTAATTAATACCGAAAAGATCATCTATCATCTAAAAATCACTCACGCTTTGGTCGTCTTTGCCAGGTACAAAGATTCATCCTTCCGGTGAGGTCATGGTGTTTTTTATGGCTTGGATTTTAGGAAAACCACCTATATAGGAGCGCAGTGAATGTATTCTGGCGTATATTTTCTTATCTTGTGTTTCACTGCTGGAAGATGAAGACTCCTAAGATTGGGAAGCTGCCGGCTCCTCTGTGAAGTCAGGTAAAATGGATGCGTTTGGCTTGTCAGCAGATTTGGACCTCCAAAGGCCTCTGCGCCAGGCCCGTGGCACTTCGCCGCCAGCTCAAGCTCAGGGTGTCGATCTCTTCGCGGGTTCTGATTGTCTCAATCTTGGGCCGCTGTGTTTTGACCAGAATGGAATGTATGTATATATATATATATATGTATGTATATATCCATATATATGTATGTATATATCCATATATATATATATCCATATGTCTATAATATATATATATAATGCTTCTATCTTCAACAACAATGTGAAAACAGGCCTCGCTACACAAGGCCCTCCTCTATCGCTACAGTACACACTGTAAATCACACATTTTGAGAAGTGATGGTGGCTTCTCCTTTAAGCCCTTCATAGATCTTCATAGCATCTTTTGATTCTTGCATCCTCTATATGTGCCATGGTCATCCATGGTGAAGATATGTGAAGATACATGAGATTTATAGGCCATTCGTCCATTCCACCATCAGCAAATTCCTGAGTAGACCATCCCGGACCCCAGCCTGGCCCTGTCTGACAGCCTGGCCCTTTTTGTGAACTAAATTCTTGGTGAAGGCCTTGAAAAACCAATTGTATTAACATCTGGTTATTTAACATAGCCATGGAAAATCCCTTATAAATGGAGGTTTCTAGCTGGGAAAATCATCTATAAATGGGCCATCTATACGATGGCTATGTTAAATAACCAGAGGGTAACATTATTAACCCATTGTTTCATAAATATTTTGGCACTTTGAATTCCTGTGGCGACACTTCAACTAACCGTAGCTTAAAAACTGCAGCACGCCATCTGGGGCATCTTGGGCGAGCTCACCTTGGTTGGCACCCTTGGATTGCGCTTCACGGTGCGAGCCACGTGAGACACCACCGTGGCTTTTCCTGGACTTCACCAGCGACAAGAAACATGTGATAGCTAAAAATTCTTGGGATTGATTAAGCAGCAAACACGGAGATTGAACGGAAAAACACCTTTTTTTGGTTGAAGAAGTGAGGATTATTTTCAAATTATGATCTACTAATTCTAGATAATCCTCATTTATTGTAGATAATTAACATAGATAATCCAAGATTATTTAAATGATGATCTACTATATTATCTTCCCATTTTTTATTGTAGATCTTTGACTCATTTGACCGTCGCGTCGAAAACAGTGGATTGAACCGGTCCAAAAACACGGCCAGGAAAAGATCAGCTTTGAAACCAATGGGTTCCCCCAACAGGGGGGGTGCCCCAAAGCATGGGGGGATTGAACTCATTTAACCATGAAAAATATCGGGATGTCCATTTAACCATGGAAGTGTCTCCATCATGGTCTTGACTTTGATCGGCCAGTGATGTCATAAAATCAGAGAAAAAAAACATGCCATGCACTACATCAGCTGGGGCTGGATCGAAATTATCATCCCGCAAAATGGAAGTTGTGATATACACAAATTCACATAATACGAACAACATCTAATCTTTTGCTGGTGATTTTCATTGTTGTTTGCTGGTAGAACCACCAGTTCTCTTGGCCTTAGGTCCCAACTGTTCAATCAGTGAAAAATCTACGAATCTTTGTTGAGCAACAATTCCCTATAGTGAAATCCCACGATTTTTCATGGTTAAATCTATATTCATGGTGAAATCCCACGAATCTATATTCATGGTGAAATCCAACGATTTTTCATGGTTAAATCTATATTCATGGTGAAATCCCACGATTTTTCATGGTTAAATCTATATTCATGGTGAAATCCCACGATTTTTCATGGTTAAATCTATATTCATGGTGAAATCCCACGATTTTTCATGGTTAAATCTATATTCATGGTGAAATCCCAGGATTTTTCATGGTTAAATCTATATTCATGGTGAAATCCCACGATTGTTCATGGTTAAATCTATATTCATGGTGAAATCCCACGATTTTTCATGGTAAAATCTATATTCATGGTGAAATCCCACGATGTTTCATGGTTAAATCTATATTCATGGTGAAATCCCACGATTTCTCATGGTTAAATCTATATTCATGGTGAAATCCCACGATTTTTCATGGTAAAATCTATATTCATGGTGAAATCCCACGATTTTTCAATGGTGAAATCCCACGATTTTTCATGGTTAAATCTATATTCATGGTGAAATCCCACGATGTTTCATGGTTAAATCTATATTAATTACGTATATATATATATATATACATTGTTACATACAGAAAATCCTAATGGCTCATGTAAAAAATAGGTGAATTTAACCATTGAAAAGGGGAAACTATGGGAAACTAGCAAAATAAGATTAAATAATAACAATCTTGTTCGAACTCATAATAGCAAAATGACAATATGTTTTTGCTTCAAGTTTTTTTGTTTGTTTTTGAAATGTTCTTAATACCAGAAAATGTCGGTTGTTTTACCTTTCTTTTAATGGACATGGAGCAAAGGCAACTTTTCAGTTTTGTGGTCATGACAATGTCAGTTGGGATGATTATTCCCAATATGGAAAAATGGAAAATGTTCCAAACCACCAATCAGATGTCTGATGCTTTCGGATGTTTTCAGTGAACCCCCTGTTGTCGCTAATTGACCCTGGCCACCACTATCGCACAATGCACCTAAATAGATCGTGCGCGCGTCCCAACATTGGCAAACATTGGGCCGTTATGAGGCTCCACATGAGGGGGGGCGAAATTGGGTAGCCCTTAAGCACAACAATAGCATGAAAAAACTATGACAGTAGGATATGCCCCATGGTTCAAATGAAAGCCTCCCCTTATCTCCGATTTACGCGAGCTTTCATGGGTCAAAATCGCTCGAACCAGCAGCTGATTGATTCTTTTTCTCTCATCCGTTCATTCCCAGCGCATCCATGATTTTGCCTCTCTTGTCAAGATGTATTTTCACCTCATCCACTTTTGGAAACTCTTCTTCTGGCACTGGAAGATGCAAGAAATGCGTCAAAGGGGCCCAACCATCGGACCAGTTGTAGACCAACAACTTCTGCGGCGGAATGACTTGCTGCACACGCTCAATGTGTCTCTCATAGTTTTGCAGGCACGTCTCCTTTCTGGATGCATAGTCCGCCTCTGTTTGATTCTGGGCATCATGGTATACGAAATCGCACCCCCATGACCTCATGCCAGTACAATTTTGATGATAAAAGGGCTTGCCGTCAATAAGTGATTCATGCGCACGCTGGTAGCCATGAATGAGGTCCACGTAGTTGTTGAACCAGCTTTCAGCATCGGAAATCGTCAGCAGAAATTTGGCATCAGGAAAGGCTGCCATGATTTCCTCGTAAAGGAGCATGTATGGTTCATCCATGGCTGCGTCAAATCCACTCAGGGTGGCAAGCGCATCATCCAGTGAGCGATTGCCAGAAGCATTGCCAAAAAGATATCCACATAGTGGTTCCTGGGATTTGCTTAAGATGGTCCCCAAATATTCATCGATTCTCCCTTTTATCTATATATATATATAATTTATATCTATGGTGGATTTTAATCCCAGTGAGAAATCAAAAATCAGCACCGATTTCAGCAACTCAAAGCATCACGTGACGTGAGGTCGTATCCGCTGTGGCGTGGCTTCAACCCCAGCATCTTAAAGGCGGCATACATCGACTGGGTGCCAGTGCGTGGAGCTCCTACGTCCAGCAGCTGGAAGGCATTCGCTGAGCTAATGAGGACAACGGAGAAGCCGAGGCTCAGGAGAGTTGCCATGTATGAAAAACAGGGCAGGAAGTTGTGCCCTAAGCCTGCGTGAGCCAAAAATGGATAAAAATGGAAGGAAAGGGTAGGCGGAGGAAGGATGAGGAAGGAATCCCATGACCAATCAACTCATGGCAGTGGTTCAATTGTGCAACCAACAAAGTTTTGGGTCCCAAAGGCCACAACACACAGTTGATAATGGCAAAAAGGAAAACTGAGCCGAAACTAAGCTAGTGATTGAACCAGCAGTTCCCAAAAACACCCCAGGATCCAACCTGTAAGTCACATTGAGGATTTGATATAAGCGGCAACGCCTGGAAGTGAAACATGCCAACGTTATATACTAATTGAGCAAACGGTCAGGTTTATGGCAAAGATTAATCATGATTGGTGTTGTAAACCAAAAAAACGACGGCTAGGACTCGGAAGTAAACTCTTCCCAGTTTTTGGGGATGGGTTGAACTAACTCAAATGAACTAAAGACAAAATATTAAACAAATGATACATAATCATTATACATATGAGGATATGTACAGGTGAATCCCACGATTTTTCATGGTTAAATCTATATTCATGGTGAAATCCCACGATTTTTCATGGTTAAATCTATATTCATGGTGAAATCCCACGATTTTTCATGGTTAAATCTATATTCATGGTGAAATCCCACGATGTTTCATGGTTAAATCTATATTCATGGTGAAATCCCACGATGTTTCATGGTTAAATCTATATTCATGGTGAAATCCCACGATTTTTCATGGTTAAATCTATATTCATGGTGAAATCCCACGATGTTTCATGGTTAAATCTATATTCATGGTGAAATCCCACGATGTTTCATGGTTAAATCTATATTCATGGTGAAATCCCACGATTTTTCATGGTTAAATCTATATTCATGGTGAAATCCCACGATGTTTCATGGAAAAATCTATATTCATGGTGAAATCCCACGATTTTTCATGGTTAAATCTATATTCATGGTGAAAACGATCTATATTCATGGTGAAATCCCACGATTTTTCATGGTTAAATCTATATTCATGGTGAAATCCCACGATTTTTCATGGTTAAATCTATATTCATGGTGAAATCCCACGATTTTTCATGGTTAAATCTATATTCATGGTGAAATCCCACGATTTTTCATGGTTAAATCTATATTCATGGTGAAATCCCACGATTTTTCATGGTTAAATCTATATTCATGGTGAAATCCCACGATTTTTCATGGTTAAATCTATATTCATGGTGAAATCCCACGATTTTTCATGGTTAAATCTATATTCATGGTGAAATCCCAGGATTTTTCATGGTTAAATCTATATTCATGGTGAAATCCCACGATTTTTCATGGTTAAATCTATATTCATGGTGAAATCCCACGATTTTTCATGGTTAAATCTATATTCATGGTGAAATCCCACGATTTTTCATGGTTAAATCTATATTCATGGTGAAGTCCCACGATTTTTCATGGTTAAATCTATATTCATGGTGAAGTCCCACGATTTTTCATGGTTAAATGAGTTAAATCCCATATTTCTATCCATTTCAGCTGCTTCAGTGGCCATTTTCCATTCGTCCTGCTGAGCCAGGAGTGCTGTTGGTGGACCTGGCCGCAGGCCCACTGACCATACGGCGGCCCTCCTTGCGACCTGCGTTGAAAAAATCCAAGGAATGGACTGGTTGAAGGGACAATCCATGGTATAATGGGGATCTAGCTTAATCAACCAGGTTGAAGCATAATCAGCCATAGTGGCAACCTCCATTGCCATCAATAGATGAAATGAGCCATGATACTGTTACATATATATATATACTGAAATATGAATAGGATATACTAAAATATGAATTTAATATGATATTGATTGATATTGATGAGTTTGCCAATCAATGGTGATTTATCTGTCAAACATTCATTAACATTATGTTCCAGTTCGAAAACTGTTAAATTGCCATAGACTTACCCTCCAGTAATCTAAAGGGGCAAGCATGAAAGTTTAAATGGGAAAAACATCTGCAACTGGGGGATGTTCCCTTGCCATGTTTGATTAGCAGAGGGTAACCAACAAAGACCCCCCGGGAATTGAGGACTAGTAAGTAACCTTAAGTTATATCAAATTATCTGATGTTTATAATTACTTGGGATTAAACCAAAATAAACCAACCAGTAACTGTCAGTAAGTTGGCTTTATAGTTCTGGTTATGGTCCGGGGATGTGGGGATCAAGGGAACAGCTTTCCGTGCAGGCCACCAAATATGTTCATGATCTGTAGCGATCATTTTGAGCACCAGCTTGGGGGGATATTTACCTGAATAGAAACGGAATGTCAATTGAATGTCTAACCAACCATATGAGATACCCTATGGTGAATTGTTAGAATTTGTGAACTCGAAAATCACCCTGTTTAATCGCTAAATTTTCGACTACGTGGACCATTGCTTCCATAGCAAACTGTTAAAGTAGCTGAGTGTAATCCAAATTGGCCAGATTTTTGACCATCAACAATTGGATTAACCAGCGACAATGAGGCTACCAAGCCAAGAAGAGTTCTTAGTATAAGGGGTATGGAATATTCGCAAAAATACTTATATAACACATGATGTGTCTGAACATGGGGCGGTGTATACCCTTAGAATATCTTAGAATGGCAATGTCGATGGGAAATATAATGACTACCCGTGAAATTGTGGGCTTTTCGCCTATTTTCAGACCCGAATTGAAGCCTCTAGCAATGTTCAAAACACTCTGTCGAATTTTTATACTGCTTCATAGAGATAACCCGTTATCATCAGTTTTACATAGTTTTATACTGCTTAATACAGATAACCCACTATCATCAGTTTTATATAGTTTTATACTGCTTAATAGAGATAACCCGCTATCATCAGTTTTATATAATTTTATACTGCTTAATGGAGATAACCCGCTGTCATCAGTTTTATATAGTTTTATACTGCTTAATAGAGATAACCCACTATCATTATCTTTATATAGTTTTATACTGCCTAATAGAGATAACCCACTATCATCACTTTTATATAGTTTTATACTGCTTAATAGAGATAACCGCTATCATCAGTTATATATAGTTTTAAACTGCTTAATAGAGATAACCCGCTATCATCAGTTTTATATAGTTTTATACTGCTTAATAGAGATAACCCGCTATCATCACTTTTATATAGTTTTATACTGCTTATTAGAGATAACCCGCTATCATCAGTTTTATATGGTTGTGTACTGCTTAATAGAGATAACCCGCTATCATCAGTTTTATATAATTTTATACTGCTTATTAGAGATGACTCGCTATCATCAGTTTTATATAGTGTTATACTGCTTAATAGAGATAACCCGCTATCATAAGTTTTATATAGTGTTATACTGCTTAATAGAGATAACCCGCTATCATCAGTTATATATAGTTTTATGCTGCTTAATAGAGATAACCCGCTATCAACCAACAGGCTTTTGGTGTCCCTCGCCAACGGCGAAGCAGATCCAAACATGGCATGCTCAGGGGCCGGCCTTCCACGCCGGTGTTGCTCTCTCCTGAGGCAGAAACGCGATGCGGATCTAATGTCAAGAGCTATACATATATTACCGTATTTGGGAAGATTACCATTCAGCAGCTATTTTAGGGTTCATCAAATTACCCGGGTTTTGATGGTTGGATTTCTATTGCTTCTACCATTCACCTTTGATCCCTGTACCCTCATCTTGGAGATCTTCATGGCTCGATTTTAGTGGTTCATGTGTATACCAATTTTCACTGGGTCGATGTTTTTCACCCCAAACCTAGGGATCTAGGGTTTACATTACATTCTTCATCTTTGCTTCCAACCCGATTGATCCAATTGTAGGCCTCCATGATCCAGCAACTCAGCCGGCAAACATTGATAAATCCTCAGTTCCTTATATCCTTACGAGGGGTCCGCAATAAGAGGTTCTTAATCCTTCCTTGATAATTCTTTCCCCATCCCATAAAAATGCATTACCGCAAACATGTCAAATTTTGATAGATTTTGGATTTTTATATCTCACTTGTGACTTATACCACTGGTCACTTATATAATATATCGCCACTTACCACTGTTTATTACCATGTTTTCCACACAAATTGCAAACAAATGGGGTCACTGAAAATATGGTACCCCTAAACCCATTAGTTCATTATCATTTTCCGAACAGCAAAAGATTGAGCTGATGATATATCCCGCTAAATCCCATGGTAAAATTGAGTAAAATCCCATAAAATCCCCTATCTTTACAAAAAAAAATACCCAAAACCCCCATGGAAATCCACGGTCAAACGCTCTCCTCGTGATGACGCAGGACGCGGTGCAAAGCTCCCTCGGAGGATGGGCTTTTGGTGAGTTTTTTCCGGGATTTCACCAGCAAAAACTGGGCATGCGCGAAGGAAAGTAGAAATTTAGTTCAGTAAACCAGTAAAGCCCAAAGCTCCAGTAATTTTGTTTCAAATCGCCAAATTCCGCCAAAAACTACGGACTTCAGATACTTCAGTTCAATTGACAGCCCACAAATAAACAAATGCTGGGTTTCATGGATAACTCATGTTGAATTCAAGCAGAACAGTTGTAGTCAATGCATCACATTTCAACATGTAAACTGACCAGCGCAACAAGAATTGGGGTGCAACCAGCAGATGTTGTTTTATCTATTTGAAACGAGCTTCACCCCCATGTTCTCTGCCGTAAACCTCCAAAAAAACTAGATGTTTCCAAATCCAGATCAATGAGTAAATTATACGTTATCATATCGTTCCCCAGAAGATATTATGTGAATAGTACCACTTAGACTTCAATCTGGCATCATCTGGCTATCTTTGGTACCTAACAAGACCTAACAGTCAACACTTCCAGAAAATCATCCCTGGTTGGTGGTATACCTACCCCTCTGAAAAATATGAGTTCGTCAGTTGGGTTTATTATTCCCAATATATTTTTCAGACGTTCCATATTTTTCATGGTTTTCATATTTTAACTTTCCATATTTTTCATGGCTTTCAGTCTTTGGAAAGTCATAAAAACCATGTTCCAAACCACCAATCAGATCCAAATTCGTCGAAACATTGGGGTGCCCCGATGAATAACTTCGCAAACTCACCTGTGCGGCGGTTCGCCTGGCCTGCTCCGTTCAAGGGTTTCCTCCGCACGGTTCCACCTGGGATGTTCCAACACAAGCTGTATATAGAAATTTAGTGTATATTCATGGTTTTCACAATTTTAGAGTATTAGGATATAAGAATCAGGAGATGCTGGATAATGATATGTGTAGATATGATTACATGCACAAATATATATATATATATGTACATACTGGGACGTTCTTTGTGACCTCTTTTAGAGGTCACTTAGACCAAAAAGAAAAGTTACCACTTATGACATACTGGTTTGCCAAGTGACCCCTTTTCTTCTTTGCTAAGTTACCTTTTTGATCCTAAGTGACCTCTTTGATAGTCTAAGTGACCCTTTGATGTGATTTTATCTAAGTGACCTTCTCCAGGGGGTTAAACATGAAAAAAAAATCCAAAGGGTCACATTGAGTGGCCTGGTATATATAATACAGTATATCAGAGTATATCTGATATATCCAAAATGACCATCGTCAACAGAGTCGTCTTCAGTTGCATGAACAATCTTCAAAACCACGGTTGCCATGATCAATATAGCAGCAGCGTCATCATGACATATACCGTTCGGTACTAAAACGTTGATAGCTGGAAAATACCCTACAGTATAAAATCCTATAAATAGAGGTTTTAAAATTTTGACCGGAAAATTAGCTGTTTTTGGTGAATTGTCCATTGCCATGTTTGACCATCCAGCGCAACGGTGTTTTCCAGCTCCCTGCGTCAGGGCTCAGTCAGTCCAGGAGCTTCTGAATCTGCGGCCCCATCTCCGCACCACGGCAGAGATGGATGGGGCAAGCAGGGCAAGCCAGAAGCTGTCGAGGTTCTGCTTCTCCGCATCATCAAATGAATCAATGAAAACGTGGGTGGCTTTCTTCTCATCATGAGATGAAAGCTTTCCTTTGGGCACCAAGAAACAAAAAAAAAGAGCTTGCTCTTGGGTGGCACCCTGGTCTTCCAATTCCTCCATCTGGGTCCAAAGATCAGCAGTGCCGTCACTTTGCTCAGACACAACTTCCGAACCTGAAGCGGCTTTGGGCTCATCACCATCATCATCTCCTACAATCCTTAAGATCCTTAAGCGTCATCGCCCTCGTGCCCTTCAGCTGCTTTTTTGCCGCCATGGGTGCGCTGGCAAAGCTAAAAAACTTCCACTGCTTGGGTCACTTCCTTGGTATCTGACCATGAATCCCTTTCATCATGACCTCCCAAGCCCTCCAATCCTCATCTTCAGCAGATTTCTGCAAACTTGTGTGAAATTTCTCCACTTCTTGCTCCATCTTCACCTCTTCCGTGATGTGCCAACCATTTCGTTCTTGGACACGACGTTCCGAAGAATGTTCCTGAGTTTCAGCAGAAAGGCCTCATTCTTCTGTCCAAATCCCACGCGACTGCCCAGAGCAACACAGGCTTTGAATGAGGCACAGGAACCTGGTAACCAGCTGTTCCAAAGGAACCGGCAGGGTCGCTAAAAACACCCCATTCCTTGGCGCCGGAGGCACCAACTCCCCAGAATTTCTGCTCAGCAGTGCGTCAAATCATGGCAGAGGACAGTGACATGGATTCCATGGACCCTTCAAGACCTCCAAGAACTGCTCCAGCGAATTGGAAGATACCATGGCTCCAGAAGCAATTTCTAGAACTCTCACAAAATCTAGTGCTTGAGACAAAGAATCAGAAGCATGTCGGATCATGTTCGGAGAGTCAACTTTTCACTGATGTCACTCAGCTCATTGGTTGTCACCAAATCCTTGCCATTGAATTCATTGAATCCCCTGGATATCTTCCCGGCGAGCCGGCGAGCCAATCGCTCATCTTCCCACCCAAAATGCTTCTCTCTAAACATGTTTGGGGTGGACCATTTTTATCATTTTTGCGTACAGAGTGGTACCCCCCAAGTTAGAAGTTATAGTCGCCATTAACTAGTTCGATATAACACCCTCATCAACCCGACAGTTATTGGATTTATTTGCAGCAACTTTGCGTTCAATTCAACCATAAATCCATATAAAATCCATATGAAATCCCAAATATCTCAGCCATAAATGCATCTACCCTCTGGTTATTTAACAAAGCCATGGAAAATTGCCCATATTTATATATACATATATATATATATGATTTTCCCAGCTAGAAACCTCCATTTATGGTTGGTATTTTCCATGGCTATGTTAGTCATAACCAGATGGTAATGGTACCAATTCCATACCCCAATTAAATCCAATCCCATCCACGGTTTAATGGTATCTACCATTTGGTATCTACCATTTGGTAATGTTAGTCATAACCAGATGGTAAAATCCCAACGGTTGTTGCTTAAATCACCATGAAATCCCACCATCAAATTGCACAGACGTGCGCACCTCGTGGGGTGGTCATTGGGCTGCCACGGTCATTGCCGATGCTGGGCCTGGCTCCATTGCTCCCACCACAGTTCTGCTGGTTTTTTTTTCGGAAATGGAGATGTTAACCTATAGTGGATCATATACCCTCTGGTAAACTAACAGTTGGCTATTGAAAATGGCCATTTATATAGTTGATTTACCCATTAAAAATTGTGATTTTCCATAGTTCTGTTAGCTTACCAGAGGGTAAGAATACGGTAAGAATCTCCATGAACTTTCCAGTAGAACTGCCTATTTTTCATGGCCAATCAGCCCGATCCCCTGCAAAAAATGACAGATTCTTAGCTGGTGAACGTAGAGAATGCTATTGACATCAAAAGACTATTTTGGATGAGTTTCTACCCATCAGAGGTTGAGATTTTATGGGGATACACTGGAACTACATGATGAAACCAAAGGGAATTAACCATCAAACATAATGATCATAATGGATATGATATTGAAGGTATAAATCCAACAAGAATGGGGATATACTGGAACATAGTAATGGGATGTATATAATGCAGGGTTGCTATATTATATGATTCAAATGTTGATTATATATATATATATATACATATATATATATAGTATCGCATAAAATCCCCATGTTTCATGGTTACCCGCTGATAATCAAACGTGTCTTGCTGGGAAACACTCCATTTAGAATCCTTGATATTCCAGCAAGCCACGGCAGCCACGGAAATGCCGAAGGGTTCCAGGAAGATCACATGACGACGGCAGGGGTTGGAAGATGAGTTTCCACTAAAACTCGCTGATTCTCAGAAAATCTCGGAAATGACGGTAAATCCACTATTTTCTCCGGTTTACACTCATCTTCCTTGCTTTCCACTGTGGGTAAAACAATGTCATAAACCATCCCCCAGTCATCCAATGATTATCCAATGATTATCCAATGATTTTCCAATGATTTTCCAATGATTTTCCAATGATTTTCCAATGATTTTCCAATGATTATCCAATGATTTTCCAATGATTATCCAATGATTACCCAATCATTACCCAATGATTTTCCATTGATTTTCCAATGATTCCCAATGATTTTCCAATGATTTTCCAATGATTATCCAATGATTACCCAATGATTTTCCAATGATTTTCCAAGGATTATCCAATGATTACCCAATGATTTTCCAATGATTATCCAATGATTACCCAATGATTTTCCAATGATTTTCCAAGGATTATCCAATGATTACCCAATGATTTTCCAATGATTATCCAATGATTATCCAATGATTATCCAATGATTTTCCAAGGATTATCCAATGATTACCCAATGATTTTCCAATGATTATCCAATGATTATCCAATGATTATCCAATGATTTTCCAATGATTATCCAATGAGTACCCAATGATTACCCAATGGTTATCCATTGATTATCCAATGATTATCCAATGATTTTCCAATGATTATCCAATGATTACCCAATGATTCCCAATGATTTTCCATTGATTTTCCAATGATTATCCAATGATTACCCAATGATTTTCCAATGATTATCCAATGATTACCCAATGATTTTCCAATGATTGTCCAATGATTATCCAATGATTACCCAATGATTTTCCAATGATTTTCCAATGATTATCCAATGATTATCCAATGATTATCCAATGATTATCCAATACCAGAGGCTAAATCCAAACAAGGAAAGCCTTATCAAGGCTCCGCTGCGCCTGCGTTGCTCAGTCTTGGCTTCCTCCTTGATCCTCAACAAATGTCGGCTGAGAAATCGACCAATGGCCCAAAGATGGAGATTTTTTTGATGGGAAAATATGGGACAATTTGCTATTTATATATAGGGAAATTGTTGTTTATACACACACAAAAATAGATTTATAATAATATATTATATTTATGTGTGGAAATAGATTTATCCCATGTATATCAATGGAAAAACATGGGACAATTTACCTATACCCTCTGGCAATTGTTTACAGTTTGCTATTGAAAATTGCCATAGAAATAATGGATTTACCCATGGAAAAAAAACATAGTTATGTAAACGTTTACCAGAGGGTAAATGATTTATATTTAGGGGACACATGTTGCTATAGATGTCATTGGCATGGGTGATTTTCCCGACGAAACATGTAGAACAATGATACTCAATGCAATCTACAATGGAGATCATATGTGTGTATAGATAGATAGTTAGATAAGGGACATATAAATAGTTGTCAGACAAATGGGATGAATGTTGATCTACTCTCCGGTACTTGAACAGTTTGCTAAGAAATGTATAGATGGCCCCATTTAGTTCAATGATTTACCGATTTAAGAAATCATGATCTTCGGTAGCTATTTTACATTACCCAATGGTAGATACCATTAAACCATGGAGAACAGGGCTGCTCCCAACCTCAGATACGTTTGGGGGAAACTCGGCAATTCAAGAGGTAGCAAGACCAATCTTCCCCCCACAAGAGGCTATGATTCAACATATACTAGGTTGGAACAGCCATGGATGGGATTGGATTTAATTGGGGTATGGAATTGGTACCCTTACCATCTGGTTATCTAACATAGCCATGGAAAATCCCGTAAATAAATGGAGGTTTTTATGGGAAAAACATCTATAAATGGGCCATTTTCCATGGCTATGTTAAATAACCAGAGGGTATATGTTCTCGGACAAGCACACGTTTACGCTCATAAATTTCTCATCCTGGGGTAGACCATTGAATGGGACCATCTCCAGCAAAATCGTTTTACGTTTCAACCTTTGAGTACCAAGGCGGGTACGTCTAAGAAAGCAGGACACCTCATAAACCCGTTGATTATTGATTTGAGTACCCTCTGGTAATTTAACATAGCTATTGAAAATGGCCATTTATAGTGAGTTTTCCCATCAAAAATGGTGATTTTCAATAGCTATGTTACATTACCAGAGGGTACATAGCAGGCCAACACTGTTAGTATTTGGGTATCGCACAGCTTTAAGGCAAAGTCGCTAGTAAATGTTCCATTGTTCTTTGATTCTTTGGTTTCCGTGGCAATTTTTGGATCCCCTGCAGGAAAACAAGACATCTTTAGCCCCGTACATATCATATACCATCAAAATGGCAAATGATGGAGAATATATTAGTATCTAATAGTATGTATATATATATACACCAGTATCAGTATGGTATAGTACTCATTATATAGTATCCGGTATAGATACTCAAATGATTATATAGTTATAGTATCTAGAGTGCAGAACTGCTTTGTCCTATACATAGTATCCGACACCCTTCAGGAATCCCATCCCATCCGTTCAGGTTGTTCAGGTTAAGCGCCCCCCATTTTTTGTGGTCCCAGTAAAGCCGAACCAAGCGGCATATGGCTGGGGATACCCGACTCTTTTTCTGTGTCATCAGCGGCATATGGCTGGGAAATTCCGTGGCCCAAATTGGCGATGTCAATGGAACAAGTCACCTATATATATATAACCTATAAACCATGGAAAATGGCCCATTTATAGATGGTTTACCTATTAAAAATGGTGATTTTCCATGGCTATGTTAGCCATAACCAGATGGTAAGGGGACCATCATCGAAGTCAACGGATCCAAATCTTCGACAAAATTCCAGCAAACCATGTGGCGTTCGATGCTGGATGGTGTCGAAAAAACATCACCAGGTGAATCAAGAAATTGTCTTTGGATATGTCTTTCGAAGAAACCAAGTTTACCTGGTAGTGTTGATATCAATCACTATATATATATATATATCCGACAAATGTTGATATGTCTTATCAAAGTTCCAGAAGTGTTGATGAATCAAGAAGTTTCTCCAAAATCATCCAAAATCATCCTGAAACGATGTTCAGAAGCTGTATATAAATCGAAAAACCTTTCCCATCCATTCTCATAATATATCATAATATATCATGATTCTTCCATTTTTCTTATAATTATGAATATTATAAAAATTTGCCTATCATAATATGTTCCCATCCATTTTTCTTCATAATTCTTCCACTTCTGCAGCTGAGCCCATCCCCATGGTTTTAGGCCAGGCCGCGGCGTGACTTTACGGCCACCAAAGGTGGCCGCTTCGTCCATTTTGACCGAGCCCACGCGGAGGGTGTCCTGCGACAGAAAGTGAATGATGGTTGACTTGATGAGTATAGTTAACTAGTGACTTAATGGATCATTATTTGGGGATGGGTCAAAACCCTGGCACCTAGTGAACCCCAAAATAGCTGGTAAATGGATGTTCATCCCACTAAAAATGTATCTATAGGTATTGACCCATACCTATTTTTTGGTCAGTAACAACTATTATCATGATTAGTCAATTGTTAGTAACTATGATTAATGATTAGTCACCAGTGTCACCAGTGTCAATGGTGATGCTGAGTTACTAGCTATAGTTAACCGTAACCATAACCATCACCATCCATAGTTAAAGGTTAGTAAATGTGAATGACTAATGGTTAGTAACCATTATTAATAGTTAGGAACCTTGGTTAAAGATGAATGATGAATGATGGTTACTTGGTTGTTCATTCCACTTAGGGTATAAGCCTGTTTGTAAATGTGGTAGGGTTCACTTATAACAGGGGTGAACTAAACCACTTACTAACTGGGATGAACCACCAAGTAGTGATTTATGGTCGTACATGATGATTGATAATGGTTAAAATATACTCTATAGTGCTATTACATGCTATTACTATACATAAGTATCTATTTACACAATATACAAAAATGATCAACATAGTTCTTGTATGTAGTATTACTATTTTATATAACGTATAACACGTGATGGTTCATGATGGTTAGGTTAAAGGTAATAATAATGGTCAGGATATTGATATATATATATATATAGTTATAATTAATTATACCATCCCTTCTTCCTACTACTAAAACTCCCCCAAATAAAACATAGGATTGGTGTGGCACTTCCGGTTTTTTTTGGTTGGGCACAGTTGGATTCTTAATTGTGGTAGTTGAGAATCAGTAGGAGAGCAGGATGGGGAAATAATGGATTCAACCCCCTATTAATAAAAATATAGTGCCACCTGGAGGTTTTTTAAACTAGGGTCCCATCTCACAAGTTTCATTTCTTATTTTTGTTATTAAGGTTTTCATTGGAATATTAGGGGAAAGCTTCGAAATCCAGTTTTTGGCAATATTTAATATAGATTTTTAACATTTTTTAACAAGGGATTTAATCAAATTTGAAATATTTTTTTATTATTAAGGCTTGTCATTGGATATTAGGGGCGAAAGGATTGATTAATTATATATGACACAGTGATTACGAAAGGCACTTGCACAAGCTTTGGCTCGCTTCCTCTCCGCTCGCTGACTGTTGCCCAGTCGTTTTAGGATGCATATTTGGTTGAAACATGTTGAAACAACCTTTCTCCGCGCCATGGTCGCCTTTACTGAAGCTATTCCTATTGAGTACCCTTTTTATTGAAGCAATTTCCATTGAAGTCATGGAGACAACGGAGACCCAGTACTTCGAGGTCGTCTGCTTTGTCTACATCGTGGCCCGATTCTTCTACATTTTTTGCTCCTGCCATGTTTCCAGCCAAGTTCTCCAACTGCGACATTTTCTTCATTTTTAAGATTCTTCTTACTTTCACATTCATCTCCAAGCTCGAGACTATGGGGGAAGTCTTGCATTTCATCTCCGTCCTCTTCTGCTCCTTGGTTTTGCTGGAACAATACATTACTCATCCTGGTTGTGCTGTACTGATGGCGCCAGTGCAGGGTCAACGTTCTCCTTCCTGGACAACTTTTTGGCGGCTCGCTCCACTTCGACGATTTCACGAATTCTTTTCCGGCAATTTATACTTCTTTTTCAGTGGTACTTCAAGACCTTGTTCCTATGCACATTCGAATCCATGCTCAAGACTATGGGGGAGTCTTGTACATCATCTCTTACCATGCCTTCTCCTTTCTTGCCGGAACGTTAATTCTTCACCGTGAATGTCCGCTACGGTCTTCCCTACAGGTCAAATCAACTCCATCAAGGACCAGCTAACGCTCGCACACGCCGCCAGAGGCGTGTTGGGAGACCACGGTCAACAGAATTTCTCCAACTACTGAAGGCCTACTTTCTCCCACTTTCTCCCCTTTTCAATTCAACTCTCCAAAGCGAAAGTTGTGGTCACGAACCCTGCTGTGCGTCACGGGACTGTTCTCCTTCAGGTTGCCTATTCCACTGGGTCCCATGTAGAAGGTGCCCTCGTCAGCGTATCCCGAAGCTCGATGTCCAAACCATCTGCTGAGGAAAGACAGAGCACCCAGAGGATGCAGAGTCCCAACTAATGAAGACATTCCTATTGAAGCAATGTTGAAGCATTATTTCGCGTTTTCTGTTCATTTATCTCCACAAGCTGACGGAATGAATGCTGCTGCGGACGTGTAGTTAGTGTAGTTCCCCGGAGCTGCATATCGCCATATCGCTCGTGAAAAAAAGGTTGTTATAACATCTATAAGACCTATAATAATAATCATGGCTAATGATGTTTCGTAACTGTTATTATAGGTGATGCGAAACAGAAATACTAAAATAAAAATAATCATCCCAGAACCCTTGACTGGTGAGTTTCTTGTTCTGGTTCGATGAGTTTCTTATAGGTTTCTTGGCGGGGTTACTTTTTGGAGTCCAATCCTATGTAATACCACCGTTTTCGTGGTTGATGGGATTTAATGGGATGTCTTGTGAATTAACTAGCTAGAATAGATTAAAACCTGTACTTGGTTAGTTTCATGGGCCAAGGTATAACCGCAGTGACCACCATAAGTATCCGTAAGTTGGGATATGTTTCAGCCCTAGAACTATGATGAAATATATCCACTTTTATATCACCGGAACCTCCATGTATGGGCCACTGATTTTGGTGGCGCATTGTGGCAACATCTGGAAGATTTGGAAGCATCACCAACGTCCTGGGTTTCCATGTTCTCTTTCTGGGGGGCTACAGTAGTACCCTCTGGTAAACTAACAGTAAGCTATTGAAAATTGCCATAGAAATAGTAGATTTACCCATTAATAGCATGGTGATTTTCCATAGTTACGTTAGTTTACCAGAGGGTATATGGCAAATAACGGTTGATGGTGAATAACGATTCACAAATGATCAATAATAAATCATGGGTTGACAAATTAGTTAATAAATCGTGGTTGATACTCGGTACCGATGGTCACAAAACCTGTAAATGCGTGTCGAAAGGGAATTCCCACGAAAATATGGGAGGTTTTTCACCAATAAGAATGGAAATTCAACCATCAACATTCCCATTATCATAATGCGAATTGAACCATCAATCTCCATTAATTATCATCATACAGTATGTGTTAGCAATCAACATCCCATGGTCATTGATGTTAAACCCCCTTTTTATTCTTCTGTTGCTGGTTAACCTAATTATTATCAACATATGGCAGTGTGTCAAAACCTTGTACCCCTGGTGAACATCAAAATAGCTGGTAAATGGATGTTCATCGTATCTATAGGTATTGATCCATATCCATATGATTCATCTAACATAAGATTGGCATGATATTTTTATCAACATATGATTCATCTGAGCGGAACCCATTCCAGACCCCGCCTCATCAACCCAGGCCAGTTGCAAGAAACCCTGCACAGCTGCAGCGGACTTCGGGCCTGCGTTCATTGACAAAAACAAGACCCAAAAATGGTGAGTTCAACATGAAAGAACTGGAGTTAAAATGAGTTCACCCTAACCAGTGACAAATGGTGGTTCTATATGCACACATATATTATATATGTATATATATAATCCTATATATATATAAGACTATCTATAAAAGTGTTAAGTAGATATAAACCTTAGTAAAGCAACTCATGAGTCAACTTCGCGAACAACGGGGTATCACCTTGCCCCACCTCAATGTTTTCCCATTACCCTTCGGGTTAAAAAAAACATGGCCATTACTTGGAAATCCCGGCATTACTTGGAAAAAAAACATCCAATTTATGGAGGGGGTGACCAAACAGAGCCATCTATCACCCAAGGAGGCTGCCATTCAGTTACCCAACAGATCCAGGATCTGCGTAGGGATTTCCGAGCTACAGAGGTGAGCCAATGATGGTTCGCCAATTCAAACAGTGAGCGAAACTACCAGTTGACTATTCATGTCGACTTCCAATGACATGGTTGATCTATTACAATTACATGTTGATCTTACACAAATTACATGCTTTATCCCCATGACATATTGGAAATATGAACAGTGAGCGAAACGAAACCACCAGTACCAGCGCACCGTTGTTCATGGCCACAAGACTAGGATGTGAGCAGCCCAAGGATGTCAAAGACACCTAGAGTGATCGCAGAGGAAGCAAAATTTCATGTGCCCCCGAGCCGGAGATATTGGGAGGTAACCAAACCACCATTTTTATGATGATATAATGGAATATTCATAGAATATATGTTTAAATGGAAATTCAATGAATTCTCATAGAATGTGAACGGAAAGTGATTTTCATGACAATGTGGACCATATCATAACCCAGTCATATGATGTATGTGGGATATACCGCAGCCAGGGTGAAATTGTTTGAGCACTGACTTGGGGTCTCTGGTCTCGTGGCTAATCTAACCCAGCTATGGAAAGCTATGGAATATAGCCCCTGGTAAACGTTTACATAACTATGGAAAATCACCATTCATAATAGGGAAATCAACTATTTCTATGGACCATTTTCCAGCTCGCAAACTGTGAACGTTTACCAAAGGGTAGATGAACATGGCCCCTTTGGTATTGATGCTTTACCTAAACACAACACAGTGGTTTTCCACATCATTCCACATCTATGTTTGATTGCTGGAGGGTACGCCAATATATGAAGCAAATTCGAGCCATAACTGTCTGGTTATGACTGACATAGCTATTGAAAATGGCCATAGAAATAGTGAGTTTTCCCAGTAGTAGCATGGTGATTTTCCATAGTTATGTTAAATTACCAGAGGGTAACTGTCTGGAACCCGGTTTGAATGAATCAACCGTATATTGAAGGGACAACTTGATACCGTCAGGCAGCACATCACACTTAGAAGCTTCGAGTTCATCATCCAGGAGTTCACATGAATCCAGCGTCGACATTAAGACCTATGACGGTATGTCAATCTGAGTCAATTCTATGTTGGGATATCAAAAATGATATCCCCATGTGTTTGACGAATGTCCGAATCCCCATTCCAAACAAAATCCGTAGTATCTCCAAAAAAATTATTGGCAATCTTTCATGATCTCCGCTAGGCTTGACATGAGAAAGACATGCCAGGGGCGGCTCCCAACACCATCAGTTTCCCCCATCTTGTGGAAGTAAATTCACCGAAAAAATGGGTTTGAGCAACCAGAATTTTCCGAAAAAACAAGAGGATGAATACAAAGTGGTGCAGATCAGATAGAAGTTGGATTTATAGTTTCCATAGTTCTATCAGCAGACTACATCATGAAATATCTCATTTCCAGAAACCCTAGTTAACCGCCTGAGGAAGTAAAGCATCTTTGCTCTGAAAAGCTCTCAAAAAGTCAACTCAGGTAAAAAAAAAATCAGTCAAATCCATTGAACCAGTTCAATCTTAGAAAAGTTGGCATTGAACCACAGAAGTGGTTCAATCCCTGTTTTTCTTGGTTCAATGCCGATTCAGCAGTGTTCAAAATCCCTCTGACATTCCATTTATATAATCCTGGTCGGTCAAGAACGGGATTCCCCTGTGGGACTTTTTCTTCTATCCCCTTTTTAAGGGTAGTGGAATCGCCGAACTAATCATCAACAAAATATCCCAACTATAAATCCATACTTTGATGGTAGCCTATGAATGATGGAACAAAACATCAACCAACCATCATAAGTTCAGTTATCTCCATTGATTTTATGTGGGTAAAACAATGTCATAAACCATCCAGGAAAATCCACCATGTTTTGTTGGGTGGTATGAACTTACCATTCCCAGTCATGGAGTCATGGGTGGTAAAAATGGCATTGTTTTACCTACATGATCTCCATATCTTGCCGGTGAAAAGCCCCATTTTTTTCAATGACCAAAAACCACCGAGGCACTGCCAGGCTGGCGCTTCGTTCTTGCGAGACGTTGCCATCGGCGCCGAAGACCAAGCCCTGGCGCCACACCGTGGGATCCACCGGTGTTTTTTTTCACGGGAAAACCCGTTGGAAAAAACGGGTGATTTCCGATTTCACCGTTGCAAAAATGATGTGAACCAGGAAATTTCCCATGTGATTTCCATGGGATCCTTTGGATTTCAGTGACAATCATGGTGGAAAGGAAAGATCATTGGATATACTAATGGCGATTTATAATGATCAAACGTGGCTGGAAAAACTCTATCAATGGAGGTTTCGTTGGGAAAATCATCGAAGCAAATGAGGATTTTCCGGCCAGCGTCCAACTGTTCGTTCTCTATTTGGGGCTTGCGATACTTCGTCGATACTTGTATATGCATCCTGTTATATGTGAAATAACTAAGTTACATATGTATATAGTTGTATGTATATAGTTATATGTATATAGTTATATGTATATAGTTATATGTATATAGTTATATGTATATAGTTATATGTATATAGTTATATGTATATAGTTATATGTATACAGTTATATGTATATAGTTATATGTATATAGTTATATGTATATATATATAGTTGTATATATATAACTATATAGTTATATCAATATATAGTTACATGTATATATATATATATGTGTATATATATATATATACATGTATATATATATACATATATGTATATAGTTTTATGTGTATACCCTAGTAAAATATGGCTTATGATGGCTTATTGACAAATTGCTACCTGGGATGCTCCAAACAAACCCTGGTGGATTCTATACTAATCCTGTTCAATTCTGAAGTCTTAGATTGTATTTGTGGTTGGAATCGATCCAATCTACCGGTAATCAAACAGAGCTTGCTGGGAACATGTCCCACTTAGTTCGATGATGTTCCCATTTAAAGCTCCATTTGTACCGGATTTTTCCAGCCTAGACTATTCGATGAACGGCATTTGGTCGTCAGCAGTATGGGTCAAAGATTTCTGGAGGAAACGGGCAACTGTTAGCCAAGTTGACCCGGCAAACGATGGGGTAGGCTATGACCTACAAACAACAGGTTGCTACCTTTCATGGCTCAATATCGAGTTATATCAAATATGGATAAACATTTTGTACATCATTAGAGTGAAACATCTGATGGTTCACCAAAAACCTTTAGCCAATCAAGAGGCCCCTTTGCAATGTGCAAGAAAAGGTACTCAAATGGGTTTCTTGGTGGTTTGTGGATCTCCTGCTAAAACTTTAATTTTTACTGGGTTATGTGGCTATAATCCATCCAGTTGTGGCTTCTTAGTGAACTCGAAATCGACCAAAAATGGTAGTGTCTGGTGTGGCCGATACATGTAGTGTTCCATATTTTTCCTTACTACAGTCAGGTTTCTTACAAGGTGGTGCCCCATAGTTAGCTAAGTCAGCTAAGTTGGTTTATAACTCCAATATCTAGGGTTTATGGGGCTTGTATCTATAGTTACTGGGGGGTTCTTATCATGTTTGCCAGCTGATCCCTAGTTTCATGGCAAATCAATGGTTTAGCTTCAGCTAGCAGCTGCACTTTGATGTAAACTTGGTACTGCTGGTAATCAGCATCCTCACTTATATCCATCTATTAGGGCAATCCAGCAATATTGGACACAACTATTCAATATTTTGGTGGTTAAACCCCAATTTTTAGACTATTTTGGTGGCTACACCCCAATTTTAGACTATTTTGGGTGTTATACCCCCATTTTTGGACAATTTTGGGGGGTTACACCCCCATTTTTAGACACACCTCACATGGATCTCCCTAACAGTCGCTCTCAACACGGTCACCGATCCTGCACATAGATGGCATGCTCCAACATGATCGCGAGCACTTCCTCCTCTCCTGCGAGGCGCGCCTTGAAGTTGTCACTACAAATACCCGGCCTGGTAAACGTGTACAGACATCTATGGAAAATCACCATTTGTGTAAATCAACTATTTCTTTTTTGGCCATTTTCCAGTTCGCAAAATGTTGAACTACCAGAGGGTACTTGATGTTGAATTTACTGTGCCCCGGATGATTGATGTGGTTTTAGGTCATCAGTCCGCCGCATCAAAATCTTTCCCATAGGAACAAGGTTGGTCAACTCACGCCGTGCCTCGGAATGTGGTTTCCCAAGATGTATATTTACATGTATACCACCACTATATAGTAACAATGATAATAACAACAATCACAATAATAATATCATATTATATATAATTAATTATATATATATGATATGATACATCTATCATATATAATCATATATATATATATATTACACATATCAACCATTACATCCATTTTGTATATGTTACTTGACCCTTTGATCAACAGGCGCCGCCTCGCCAACCGCCGCGGTCCTCGCAAGAAGGTCCTCATGGTGACCACGCTGGCATCTTCTCCTTCGTGGCCCCATGGGATTTGGCATCGAAAATTTGGGGATACCCATTGTTAATAATATTATAGTAATGGGTATCCCCAAATATTACTATATTTAACACATATATATATATATATATGATACTATAGTAATGATAATTATAGTAATCCTGATATTAATGTTACTATCATTGTGAATTGCTACTGATATTATTGAATGGTAACACTTCAGAAGTCAAAAAGTATAAGAACAATAATGGATAATAACTAGTAGATCGTAATTATCACTGATATTATCACTATAAGTAGACGGATAACATGATAAACAATAGTAGAAAATAGATGGTTGGTGGTATACCTACCCCTCTGAAAAATGATGGAGTTCGTCAGTTGGGATGATGAAATTCCCAATATATGGAAAAATAAAAAAAGGTTCCAAACCACCAACCACCCATTGTTAATTACTACTGAAAAAATGGTCATGGGAAAAAAATGGTCAACCCTGTTTTCTTTTTTTGATGCTCCTCACCATTTTTTTATATTTTTCCCCGCATTTCTCCGCACTTGTCACCACATCTGAGCCACAGGTTTTTGCATCTGTAACCCACTTCTTGCCACATTCTTTTTCATCTGGGACGAACTCCTTCCCACACTTCTCTGCATTTTTGATCCTCTGCTTTCCACACTTCACAGGGTCAGGTGTCAAACATAAACAATATTGGCATTTGGAGCCACTGCGACCATGAAGTGAGCCCGTGAAGTTCCAATGTTCAGCGACGCATCTTCCATGGAGCACGTCTCATTCCTGTCGAGCCGCTCTAGCTGCTCTAGCTGCCAAGTTGCGGAGCTCTGTCCGACTAAAGCCAGAAGCAGAGCGGCAAAAAGCGAGCTGTTTCACATAGGAATTGTTCCTTGGCAATCTTCTCACGCTGCAGATCTTGTCTTTGGGCTGCAGCTGCGCGGTTGGCACGTTGGCGCTCACGCCTTTTCTGTGCTTTGCTCAGCTCTGCCTCCTCCACCTCCACGACGATGCCAGCCTGTCATGGTCGTAGCCTCTCCACGTTGAATCTGGTCCGATCTGCAAATCCCTGGATTTGGGCTTTTTGGATCGTGAGAACAAGCGTGCTCTGCTTAGAAATTCTTAGAATCAGAGAACCAGAGCACAGCTTCAAGCAGTATGCGCACAAAATCGACGTGCCCTGAAACAGCTGCAATCATTACCTTTGTCATGCCATGCATCTGCGGCTTCTCTTTGTCGGCGCCAGCTTCAAGCAGTATTTGCACAACGTCGAGCTGGCCTTTCGCACTTGCAATCATCAATGCTGTCAATGTTGTCATTCCATTCACAAACGCCATCTCTTTGTCGGCGCCCGCCTCAAGCAACAAGCGCACAACTTCTAGCTGGCCATTCATAGCTGCAATCCCCAATGTTGTCATTCCATCTATCTGTGGCTTCTCTTTATCGGCACCGGCCTCAATCAGAAAGGTGACAGTGTCAGGGTGTCCTCTAGCAGCTGCCATGCCCAATGCTGTGATTTCATTGTTACTGGCCTTCTCTTTGTCGGCGCCGGCTTCAACCAGCAAGGACACAATGTCCAAATGGCCAGTTCTACTGCAATGAACAAGGGTGTGATCCCATCTGCGCGGCCTCCTCCATCTTTCTCAGCACTTGCCTCAAGTAACAGCCGCACAGGTTTGATATGCCCGTTCCGGGCACCATGGTGTAAAGGTGTGTTCCCATCCACATCTTCCACATTGGGATCTTGCGGGGACCGTAGCTGCTCTTCCAGCAAAACGGAATCGTAGTCTCTCGATGCAAAGATCATCTGCTGGGTTCGTTCAGCATCAGGTGGGCAGAATTCCGAGAACAGCAGCTTGATCTTGACAGGAGCCAAGGAAAAGATATCATCATCCGAAAACTCCTCGAAACCATCTTCCAAGAAGATCCTCTGCCTGAATCTGGAGACTCCAAACCTTAGATTTGCGTTTCTTGGGGCCAAACGCGTATATACATAGATTCTAAAATATTCCAAGCAAATTCGGTGTAACCAATGGGAAAATGAAAAAACAAACTACATCACATCATCTTCAACAAATGTTCTTAAAGGAACCAAAAAGTTGCAAATCCCAGAAACTGTGCTGCCAAGGATTGCTTCACAGTTTTCACCATTTTGCCTTCGAATTCATCTGCCTCAAGTACTGCCAACCTCTCGCCGCCGAGTAAATCTCCATGTTGTTCACGCGAATATCTTGGGATATTTATGGATTGTACTTGGTGCTTATCTTATGCATTATTCATCCTTATTCAGATATCTATATGAAGTTACATAACATTACAGAACTATGATATCATACAATATGAATATCTAGATATTTAATTAATTATATGAATTACATATAGCATAACTATGAAACTGACTAACACCTCTTTGTTTTTTGTGTGCTGCTTAGGCTCGCCCCGCAAATTGCGCCACTTTGCCGCTGCCAGTGGATTTCAAAAAATGGCTGGATGGCCCCGTTGTTTAGTCGTTTGCTATCTGTGTATGGAAAAAATCGCATGGATGTTGTATGATGTTGTATGGATAAATGGAATCGTATGGAAATGTATGGAATAATAAGAATAGCAATGGATAAATGCTGGAAATTACGATTTGGAATTGTATGGTAAATGTTGATGTTGATGCACACCTATGATCTGACGGTCGGCGCATGACGGCGCTTTTTCACAAATGGAGCATGGGCAAGACATGTTTGGAAAGCTACTTACGGAGTCAGGGTCACAAAGCGAGGCTTTGGCGGATTTGACAAGTCAATTTGTTTGGACGATTCATCTGAACCTTCAGCCTTGGGACACAGGACACTGAACCATCATTTACGTCATGACCTCACACATGATGTCCCATTTGTCGATTAGATGTCCCATTGTAAATACGTGAACTGCTTAGACAATTCCATATCATAGTTATCCCAGTATTCCTATATGGAGGTTTCCAAGTCATGTGGGTTACCCCCAAATCATCCAAGTCATTCGACCATGACTTAGTAGTATTGAAACCACAATGGTGACTTGGGGATCCCCCATGACTCAAAACTTCTATATATCTATTCACCACTATTCACCACTATCAAACCACTATTCAACCACTATTCAACCACTATTCAACCACCATTCACCACTATTCACCACTATCAAACCACTATTCAACCACTATTCAACCACTATTCAACCACCATTCACCACTATTCAACCACTATTCAACCACCATTCACCACTATTCAACCACTATTCAACCACTATTCAACCACTATTCAACCACCATTGACCACTATCAAACCACTATCAAACCACTATTCAACCACTATTCAACCACTATGCAACCACTATTCAACCACTATTCAACCACTATTCAACCACCATTGACCACTATCAAACCACTATCAAACCACTATCAAACCACTATTCAACCACTATTCAACCACTATTCAACCACCATTCACCACTATTCACCACTATCAAACCACTATTCAACCACTATTCAACCACCACTCACCACTATTCACCACTATCAAACCACTATTCAACCACTATTCAACCACTATTCAACCACCATTCACCACTATTCAACCACTATTAACCACCATTAACCACTATTCAACCACTATTCAACCACTATTCAACCACCATTCAACCACTATTCACCACTATCAAACCACTATCAAACCACTATTCAACCACTATTCAACCACCATTCACCACTATTCACCACTATCAAACCACTATTCAACCACTATTCAACCACTATTCAACCACCATTGACCACTATCAAACCACTATCAAACCACTATTCAACCACCATTCAACCACTATTAACCACTATCAAACCACTATCAAACCACTATTCAACCACTATTCAACCACCATTCAACCACTATTCACCACTATCAAACCACTATCAAACCACTATTCAACCACTATTCAACCACCATTCACCACTATTCACCACTATCAAACCACTATCAAACCACTATTCAACCACTATTCAACCACCATTCAACCACTATTAACAACTATTCACCACTATCAAACCACTATTCAACCACTATTCAACCACTATTCAACCACCATTCACCACTATTCACCACTATCAAACCACTATCAAACCACTATTCAACCACTATTCAACCACCATTCACCACTATTCACCACTATCAAACCACTATTCAACCACTATTCAACCACCATTCACCACTATTCAACCACTATTCAACCACCATTCACCACTATTCAACCACTATTCAACCACTATTCAACCACTATTCAACCACCATTGACCACTATCAAACCACTATCAAACCACTATTCAACCACTATTCAACCACTATTCAACCACTATTCAACCACCATTCAACCACTATTCACCACTATCAAACCACTATCAAACCACTATTCAACCACCATTCACCACTATTCAACCACTATTCAACCACCATTCACCACTATTCAACCACTATTCAACCACCATTCACCACTATTCAACCACTATTCAACCACCATTCACCACTATCAAACCACTATTCAACCACTATTCAACCACTATGCAACCACTATTCAACCACTATTCAACCACTATTCAACCACCATTGACCACTATCAAACCACTATCAAACCACTATTCAACCACCATTCAACCACTATTAACCACTATCAAACCACTATCAAACCACTATCAAACCACTATTCAACCACTATTCAACCACCATTCACCACTATTCACCACTATCAAACCACTATTCAACCACTATTCAACCACTATTCAACCACTATTCAACCACTATTCAACCACCATTCAACACTATTCAACCACCATTCACCACCATTCACCACTATTCAACCACTATTAAACCACCATTCAACCACTATTAACCACCATTAACCACCATTTTTCACTGCTACACAAACCGCCCAGCGCCCATTCTGAACGGCACCTGGAATCTGAACTTTGCCAAGGTGATGAGCTCGGGTCGTCTTGTCATCCCGCCACCTGGGGGAAGCAACGGTAGTCGAGTCATAATGCTGTGTATACTATGTAATACTCATATCAATACGTGTATATATATAACTATTATATATATAGCTATATTATATACATATATTTAGATCAGAAGAAACAATAATAAGAATTTTAAATTGGAGTAATAATGATAAACATCATTATACTAACACAATCAGCGTCATCCTCGTCCACCTCCAGGCTACGGCGGGGTGCCTGTGGTCCAGTCACTAGGCTAGGAAAACCCACCGGGTAACCGGTAAGGGTGGTAAGGGTGGCATGGATAGAAATGGCGACCCTCAAAAAAGAGACCGAAAACATGAAACCATAACTGTTATCGTAGGGATTGACTATCTTCTATCAGATTCTGATTGATTTCGTAAGTCATCACCATAAAACAGTAGGGATTGACTATCTTCAGCATCTCCTTGGGTGCAACATGTTTCGGAAAAATCTTCTTCAAACACAGCCCAGAGGGAACCAGGTTCCAACTGCTTCCCTCAGAGCTCCATCTGGATCTCTGCTGGTATACCTACCCCTCTGAAAAATGATGGAGTGAAAGTCAGTTGGGATGATGACATTCCCAATATTATTAATGGAAAAATAAAAGCCATGTTCCAGTCACCACCAACCAGATATATTGTTATTCCAATTATTAACCATAGATTAACCATAGATTAACCATAGATTAACCAGGAAAATTCCATGGTTCCAGTCACCACCAACCAAAAGTATAGATGGGATCTCAATGATCCCATTTTTATGATCCCCTCCGGGCTTGCCGACTCCATGATCTGCACCATCGCCATCTTGCAACCTGCGGAGTTTGATCAATCCCCCGGCAATTTTTTGGGGCTACCCTCTGGCTGGTTCAGAGCTATTTCTGAAAAATGGCCATTGATTAAGCTGTTTTACCTCTTCAGTCCTATGAAGTCCTATTAGAGATGACGATTTCCCATAGCTATGTGTAGCATTGTATAGCATCGTAACAAATTACCAGAGGGTATACCAACTTTTTCAGAGGCAACCACCCTTGTATTGTGGTCAATTGAGAACGCAAAGAACCCAAAATACTTGGCCGTGCCAACCCATCCCACAATATTTTAGTGCTAGTAGTCACTGGGATCAAGGGGGCTCAAACGAAACACACAAATCAATAAACATCACCTAACCAGTTCACATGACAGGTTGGTGGTATACCTACCCCTTTGAAAAATGATGGAGTGAAAGTCAGTTGGGATGATGACATTCCCAACTGAATGGAAAAATAAAACATGTTCCAAACCACCAACCAGATGAGTATGGATGAGCGTTGGGTGATCTGAAAATCAATGTCAAAACACCAAAATCATCTAAATTTGTTGCTCCCAACCTCTTAAAATTCTTACTATGTGGGGGGTTTGTCAAGAAATACAATACCACTAGAATTGAATGCTTCATCACTTTTTTTGCCTATTCATTCAAGTCAAATACTTCAGGATGAACACCACATTTTCAGATGCAAGATATCAATGATATTCCATTCTTAAACTCCCATTCTATATCCCAATCTATCATCCCATTTTCTGATCAAGCCATGGTTAAAAAGCCATCACCCATTGGATCCAGGTCGGCCCCGGCCCCTTCTCGAACCGAACCTACATAGCATCGACTGACTCGAGATTTGGCGCTGCCACACAGGCAGCTGACAGGATTGTTGGGCAGGAGGTTCCTGGCCGGGTCAACCAACAATGTCTGGGATTTCCAATGGGGATGTCATGGGAGAATCCTAGGTCCATGAAGCTTGTTTCATGTTTTTCTGGTTGGTGGGTGATTTCAACCCCTCTGAAAAATGATGATTAGTCCCAATGTATGGAAAAATAAAAAATGTTCCAAACCACCAACCAGATGTGGTATAAATTGCCCATTGATCAATCTGGATCAATGACCTAAAATGTCAAATGGTGATGTTCATTGATGTTCCACATCTACCCTCTGGTAAACATACAAAACGCTATGGAAAATCACCATTTTCAATGGGTAAATCCACTATTTCTATGGCCATTTTCAATAGCTATGTTAGTTTGCCACAGGGTAATCATGCTGAAGGATGGCCCAGAGGATGATGAGAATTTGGAGCCCCAAAGATGGTGTTTACGGTGATTTTTCTGCTGGAAAGAAGTCACCCAGGATTCTGGTGAGGGGATATTGATGGGATGTTTATGGGATATTCATCGCATATTTATGGGATATTTATGGTATGTTTATGGGATATGTAAACAACTTGACATGATATCATGATATTGGGATATGTGCCGAAAATAAGTTGGGCATGCCCCGAAAAAAACATTGCCAGCGGAAAAGGGCCGTAGAGAACATTGTGATTCAGGAATGGATTTCAGGGTACCCTATTTTCAGACAAAGATAGACAAAAATCCTCGCTGTTTAATCAGGGGTTACCTTCCTGGCAGCCATTTTTTCGCTTTTATTGGGAATACTTCTAATTGACCAATCAGGTTGATTCATCCGTACTTGAGATTGAGTGAATCAGCTAATAACCCCAACCAACATTTACCCTGTTACTGCTTCGCATGTGAGGTACAATCAATAAAAGGACGTAGAGTCGACTTGTGTATTCCGGCTGAGATTGTGTGAGAACTTCGCCAACCATGGGATGTCTTGTTTGTCACCACAAGCCTTTTGGAAAGCATCGGAGTATATCGGAGTTCCTGCATCAATAGCAATGAATGGAAGTACTTGACTGGTTGGTGGCGGTTTTAACAATCTTGAAAAACGATGGACTTCGTCAATGGGAAGGATGACATCCCATATATATGAAATGGAAAATAAAAACCATGTTCCAAACCACCAACCAGATCACCATCATATTCCCATTGTTGTTGGTTTATAGCCTATTAACCACTATTAACCATCATCACCAAACCACCAACCAGTTGAAACTTTGCCATGTATGAAAGCCAAATCACTTGTGGAACAACTTTGCTGAAATCCGCCAACCGCCAAGAGTCTCATCTGAAAAATTCACCCATGTCGCAGTCCCAGAGGTAAGCCACAACTTTTGTTCGAAACCCTTCGGGTGCCATGCCGAAACACTGCCGAACTAATCATTTTCTCAAAAAAAAAAGAGTACCCTCTGGTAAATTAACATAGACCCTGGTAGATAGGGGTTGGAAGACTAGTTTCCATTAAAAATGGGTGATGTTCAGGGTCTATGTTTATTTACCATAGGGTAAACTGAGCTGAGAAATGGCCAACTTTTCCCAATTTATGGCAGATCTTTTCATGGATCTTCATGGAGTTTGGATGAAAACACCGTTGAGCCGCCGCACACATGCGCGACCAAGCGCTTCGGGGGCTCCAATTCCCGGCAGATCACCTGGGTCTGGGATGGGACCCATGGGGATATCATGGGGATATCATGGGAGAATCCTAGGTCCATGGAGTTTTTGTTCATGTTTTTTTGCCGAAGTTTTGTGGATGGGTTGCCCCAAATCAGATTTAATCATGACAATGACGAGTTTCGTATCGAAACCAATTTGTGACTTGGGGGGTAGCCCCAGTTTAAGTTCAAGAAACCTACATATCCACTTAGTATCCTGGGTCCTGTACATCCAAGCAAGAACCATTACTGGGCAAATGAAACCTACCTACTGGGCAAATCAAACCCAGTTAAGCGCTCAAACCGCTTGAAGTTGTAGTTGTAACCCCAGTTCCATTCGGATGGGTACACATGGTAGGGGCCCTTCAGTGACCTCTCTGAAGTTGCGCTACCGTAGAAACGCCGTAAGAACTCGAAGTGCAAGCCGGTGCTGTTCAGAATTTGCAAATGACTTTTTGATTAAAAACCTGTATGTAAAATAATCTCAGGTATAATGGTTACTAGTGGTATGTAAGCGACTGAAAGTGGGGAGTACCGAAGGGATCAACGATCCGAATCCTCCATAGCTTGAGCGATCCGAACATATACCCGGCCTGGTAAACGTTTACATAGATAGCTATGGAATATTAGGACCATTTATGGTGGATTTACCCATGAAAATAGCATGGTGATGGATCTTTCCATAGTTTTTTCTATGTTTACCAGAGGGTATCAAAACATGCGAACTTGAAAGTACGACTAGATTGACTAGATCCTCTTGTAGGTCAAAAACCTCTTACCTATGCACCCAAAACAAGATCAATAAAGTATACAGATGTCCTTCTGCTACCCTGCAAGTTCCATGAGCATCACTCTTGGGCTGGTCACCACTTGCCTCCAAAAATGGCACCTCTTGACCCCTTAAAATCTGCAAAAAAATAATACCCTCTGGTAATTTAACATAGCTATTGAAAATGGTGATTTATAGTGGATTTTCCCATTGAAAATGGTGGATCTTTCCATAGCTATGTAAAAGTTTACCAGAGGATATCGGGGTGGACCCTGAACCAAACCGACCGCGGAGCGGCCTCGCAGGAGTAAAGCTTGGCACCAATGCCCGAGAACCACACAGTCCTGAGCTCTTGAACCCATGGTTTCAAGGGTCTGGTGGGTAAACACCAAGGACGTGGATGAAAGAATCATCAATGTCCCATACATGTACGATATAAGAGATATACAGTATATATACAGTACTAGTATATATATATATATGTGTGTATAGCCCACAATGGAATTATCACCCCAAAAAAATGGCTATCGTTTTTTATCACCCCAAAAAAATGGATGGTGTAATGCAAAGAAAATCGAAGAAAAATGCCAATGTTGGTCCATGATCTCCCACGGACTTGACCAAAATTTGGTGTAAGAAATATCTCCAGTCAGATTAATGGCTTATTCACACTAACCACAATATAGATATGGAATCTCCCCAGTTAGATTTCCATGGCTTCTTGATGTTCTTAACATTTCTGAACTTCTGACTTTTTCTGATTGGTGGTTTCAACCCCTCTGAAAAATATATGAAGGTCAGTTGGGATGATTATTCCTAATATATGGAAAAATAAAAAAAGTGTTTGAAACCACCAAGCAGTTTTAGGCACAAAGAATTTTGCCAAGAAACAAGCGTTCTTGTGATCTCTCTTGAGGAAAGTGATGCGTTGGCACGATGTCGGTGATCAAGATATCACCTGGCGAATCTGGCGCGAGATCACTCGCCGAAACTCATTTGGTAAGGATTTTTAAACGTCCACATTCCATCTACTCCAGGATGACTACACAGACTATAATATATATATATATGTATATGTATGTACATAAGTAGCCTTGCTACACAGACTATAATATATATATATGTACATAAGTAGCCTTATGTTCAATATGTGTGAACTTTTCTTGGCATTGACACTCCATTCAGCTTACGTCGCACCGTTGGGTGACACAAAAATTGCTCTGTGCAGTTGTTGGTGGGTTACTGGGATCATCCACAGAGATACATTCAAAGCCATGGCATCAGTGTTTCTAAACTCATGGCATAGTAACTTTATATATATATATATATTTAAACCCAAGGTAAGATATATACATATATACATATATACACATAGACATATATACATTTATACAAAAAACAGAAACATATGAAGACTTCAACATTTACAAAAAGAAACGAAACGGCTGCAGCAGCACCCCACAATAAACCTACCGGCACCGGCTTCGTGTTACGTCTCTCTTGGGCGCCAGGCTGAGGGGATCGCTCCAGCCGATGCTTTGAAGCTGGAGCACCTCCATCTGCTTGGAGATGAAATACAGCAGCACCTGGTCCCGCAGCGGAAAGTGCTACGAAAAAATATGGACCACAAATGGTAAGAGATATATATATATATGTTCATGATGGATAAGGATTGTTAATAATGGTTACTGGTGGTAAATGATGGTTAATGATGGTGTATGGTGCTTCATGATGGTTTATGATGGTTTACGAGGATATAATGAGGATATATATATATACATACCTGCATATATACAATTATATACACACTGTATCTATATATATATACTCAGAACCCATAGACTTGGAACGATTCCCGCATCTTTTTCACAAATTCAGGGATTAGTTTGGCTCAAACAAAGTATGGATCGTTTCCGCGCAAATTGTGGATCAACCAATGAGAAAACAAACCATTAAAAAAACAGAGGTTTAGCCAACAAAAATGAGAGTGCAGCCAATAGTAATTTAAGGAGAACTATTTTTTCAAATAGCAATAGTAATAGCAACAGCAATAGTAATTTCAAATATCTTAATAGTAGTAGCAATAGTCATAGTAATGATGATATCAACATCATATCCCAGCATATCATATTGTTGGTTACACCTCACCATATCCCGTTATATAGTTTTGATATCCTCCCAGTATTGGTTTGTGTTCCATTACATCCCAGAAAAGGCTTGATCTATCTTGGTGTATATCCCTGTAATCACAACCACTCCTAGATACACACTGTACTTTTTTGTAGCTGGTCACGTTGTCCGATGTCCGATTTTTTTCGGATATGATGTACTGAAACTAGCCATCCATCCCATGCAATTGACCCATGATGACGATGCTAAAATCCCCAGTTAATCAACGATTATAAGCCATGAACAAAATACCCTGGTTGATTGGTTACTATATATAGGGACTTATACCACCTAATTTACTGGGGATTGTGATAACATATCATAACCCATAGCAGGGAAGCCTATCAACCAACTAGTATAATGAGATGGGAGGTATTTTGAATGGCTCAATGATATATATCCCCCGTTGCTGGTAGATCCTCGACATCCCCATAACATATGCATACATATGCCCTCCGGACCGAAAAAAAATGAAAAAACAATCTCTGTCCTTTCAACACCTCCCATTCCTAGATATTTGTTGGATAAATCCATATTGCTTCAGATCCCAATTGTTCTTCGTTCAGTCGCCATGTTTCTTGCTTAGATCCCCTAAGTTTTTCGTGGTGACTTCTAAGATTCGAATCTCCTGGTGAAATCAGCATTTTTTGCTGCTTGAAACCCAATTGTTCATCCCAATTGTTCCTCAAACCCCCGCCTTGCCCATCACCATGGGGTCGCGTGCAGAGGCCACAATCATATGCCCACGAGGGCTACTGCGACAGGTCACCACACCAATGGGAGGCACTTTGGCCTCGCCTGCGCACGGCGTGGGTTTTTGGAAAGAATAGTTATACCCTCTGGTAAACTAACATAGCTATTGAAAATGCCCATTTATAGTGGATTTTCCCATTAATAATGGTGATTTTCCATAGCTATGTTAAATTACCAGAGGGTATCCAGTAAGATATGGAGAATGGTAAAGAAACAATAGGTAAGAATTAAGCTTCCCACTAACATGATGTCACCTGGCCAAACATCTAGATTTTTTTTCATGATTGATATTAAGGGAGATTTAAAAAAAGGGAGATTTAACATGATTTAACCATCAACAAAAATCGGGATTTCCATGGGATTTCAAGATGCCCCAGAGAAAAAAAATCGTTGATGGGGATTGGGGGGCACCCCTCTGTTGGTGAAGCCGTAAGCCAACCACGTTTGGTAAAATTGAGGAATTGATGGTGAAATGGGATCGTATTATCCCTTGATTATCCCATTTTTCCATAGTAATACTTGCCATTTGATGACAATCATAATTGTGAAATTATCCCATTAAAAAACAAGAAGTCGTACCATTTATTCTATCCCATTTTTTTCATAATCTTAGTAAAGCAACAATAAACCAGCCATATTGTGATAGATATATTATATCATCTATGGCTATCTATGGTAAAATTGGGAATCCAGATATGTTCTGTTGGCAAACACCATTGAATCCCATTAAAATCCATTTACATGCCAATCACCATTGATATACCATGGTCTACTTTAAGGCTTTAACTACTTGCATTGTCGAAGTGTTTACAGCAGAAAATACAGGGGCTGAGGATTGATGTAATTGATGTGATTGATCAGAGTGGATCTCTTAGCCTCTGGTAAACGTTTACAAAAAGCTATGGAAAATCACCATTAATGGGTAAAATCAACGTTCAATAGCTATGGAAAATCACCATGCTATTAATGGGTAAATCAACTTTTTCGACTGGGCCATTTTCAATAGCAAACTCTTAAATTACCAGAGAGTAGTATGATTTCCCCTTAGCTATCATTGTCTAGAAAGCTCCAACTGGGTCGAAATTTTGGAAAGATGGATACCCCAACTGGCTCCCTCCAAACCACCGGATAGTCATGCTTCAAATATGTCCAAAACCTCAAGGGTACCATAAGGTTGGGAAAATGTTGGTACAATGTTGGGAAATTTCTGAGTAAATGTTGGTAAAATGGGTACATAACCAACATTAACCAACATTTATAAAATCACGAGATTGAACCATCTGAAAGTAACATGATTTAACCATGTAAAATTCTGGTGTAACCATGTTTTATTCGGAAATGTGTTTTGCTTCAGAAACTCATGGTGATCCAAGACATTGGATGGTACAATCTGATCCCATAGAAAAAATCCTCCCGAAAAAAGTGCGTGAAATCGAAATATAATGATTTATGTTGTACAAGTAGTGTTCTAATGGAATCGTATGAACTTAATTAATGATGATGATTCGCTGACTTAGGTAGAATCGGATAGCTATATAGCAAACAACCTCAAATTGAATTGATTTCCATGCTTCTCCATGGTAATATATATCGACGATATCATGAAATTGTTGGAAAATACGTTTCTTTGACATCAAACTTACCGGGTTCAAGATGAGTTTTCGGATCTAAACAGATCCGACCTGTAGATACATGGGGATTTCCATAGTCATGGGGATACCCCAATAGTCGGATGGTTTATTTCATGGAAAATCCTATTAAAATGGATGATTTAATAGGATTTTCCATTATAAACCATCCATTTTGGGATCCCCCAAATCATCCACTTTAATAGGATTTTCCATGAAATAAACCATCCATTTTGGGGTATCTGGATGATTTAGGGGTGCCCCCATTTCAGGAAACCCCCACATTTGTGCCATAAATCCTAGTTACAAAGGCACAGTATGGCACAGTCCAGCCGTGAATCCTTGCGCACTCCTTCCCACGGAAATAAAATGAATCAGTTGGGATGATTATTCCATTCCCAACTGAATGGAAAATCATAAAATTCCATGGTTCCAAACCACCAACCAGATGAGAAGATATGAAATTTCATGGAAGAACATGTGGTATGATGAGGATTTCATGGTATATTTCATGGAAATACTGGGAATAACATCGGGCAATTTCTTGCCGTGTGCAATGGTATAGCCCATTGAGTGCGATGGATATTGCAGCTAGAATGCTGACAAATTTGAGCCACCATCTTTGGCGGAAGAATACAAGAGGCAAAAAATAAGCTTACATAGTTTGCCAACAATAAACGGCTCATCTGCAGTAAAAATATGTTGAAAACAGCAGAACCTGTTGGTTGCCTATTCTAAGCCTAAGCATTGGCAACATCCGCACACAACGCAGCGGTGGGCAGCAAGCTTCTGCACCGCTGTTTTTTCGCTTCTTTGGAATTCTCCTGTTCAGCAGGTGCGGCCACTGCTCAGCAGGTGCGGAAGCTGCTTAGCGGCCTAGCATCGAGCGCAAGAAAACGACAGTTCTTCATGATCAACCCCTTCGATTCTGAATCCAAGACAGACTACGAAATGGATGGCACAACATCACAGAAGTTCTCAAATTTGGGTTCTGAAGGATTCTAAAAGCTTGGGGGTGATCTGCGATTTGTGCAATTGGATCCAAAAAAATGGCCTGCTGTGCTTCGCATCAGCTACCAAGTCGGCGGCTCCGACTTCTGTTCATGACGAATGGAGGTCGTTAGCCACCGCGAGTTTTGAATACAATTCCTTAAAGCCATATGCTTCCTGGCTCACTTTGAGATCTCTGAGATTGACTGGAATCGACCGGGTCACCACGATTGTGAGGAGGTGTGTGGAGACCGTGGCTGGTCGCCGAAGCCATGTGTAAATCGAGCGTCATCCTCGCCATCATCTCCTCCAACTTGCGAAGTTGGTTCACCATCATGATTTGCATCGCGATCCCTGAGTCCAGCCTCGTGTTTTGCGGGGGGGTGCCACATGCTGATGCCATAGATGCCACCGATGACACCGGTGGCACTGATGCCTTCTTCGCCTGGGGGATTGACCTGAGTTCATGCTGCCCATGGGCGAAGTTGCAGGCTTGGCCTTTTTGGCAACGCCCTGTCTTCCCATACTCGTAACAAAGACCTGTTGCTTGAAGACTTGGCTTTTCACAAAGCTCACTCTCCGAGTGTGCAAAGGGGCACCCCATGCCATTGAAGCACTTGCGTGAGCCCCAGTACCTGCAATGAAACAATCACAGAGTCTTACATCTTGCAGTGGAAACTCACGCAACCCATTGAAACAGAATACCACCAAACATGGCATTTTAATAAGATGATGAATCATTCGATTGCGGCGTAGCTATTTTCAGACAAAACCACATAACAAAATACCCAGGCACTAATTTTGTTGCTTTGATATCCAGCATCTTCGTTGGTTAGACCTCTTCAACCCCTATTCTTGTTGGCTAAATCAGTAAAATGCCAATTCATCAGATTTTCCGTAAGAGAAGCATCATCCCCTGGTATACATCCTGGTACTTTGTTGAATATAGACAATCCTCCATTTCGAGATAACTGTCCCACCATGTCCCAGCTATAGATCTCCAGTTACTTCATCTACTTCCAGGATCTCCCATGTTTGAAAACTCAACCCAGGCACTTACACATCCGTGTGAACTTCAAAGCCTCCCGGGTTTCCTCCGTAGTCATTGGAACACGAAGACGCCACAGACCCCAACAGCACCGACCAAGAACCAGACCCAATGGCTGCGGCAGAGAAAAATCACACCAACTCAATGGTCATTCCGGGCCCCGGGGAGGTACCTACCAGAAGGTCTATGTATTTTTATCTATTTTTCAGGGATGAATTTCAGGGAATCTCCCCAGGAATCACTGAAGCAGCCTGATTTTGTTGGCCCTTGCTATTTTCAGGTCACATTCTGAATCACCGAACAGCCGGGCTGGTCGTCCCCTGACACAACGGGAGAGTTCTGTGACCGGTTCAAGGTCCCAAAAATGCAAAAAGGTCCAAGTCCACTTTGCCAGTGATAAAAGCATGAAAGAAGCATCTGTTCATATATTGTGTATATCATATCGCTCACATGTCCCAAAAAAAAACATTTAAGTGACCATTTTTCCAAGATTTTCTCACCTTCTTTGGCTCGATGTTTGATGTTTGGGGCTGGATCTGTGAAGTCCCGAAAACGGTTGATCAACGGGACATTGTCCGCTTGGATTTCCAAAAATCAAAGAAAAACCAGAGAAAAAATGGTCCAAATTAAACAGGATCTTCTGATTCTCGACCTAAGATTTTTTAAGAACTCGTTCGATTTTAGAATAATTTCTTGAAGTGTGATGGGGATGCAACATGTGGAGATCATCGCTGATGGTTTCATCCAATAGTATGTTCATCAACTGTTTTGATACAAATACATGATATGATATACATTCCATTCGGGAGACAGAAGAAGCAGGGTTACAAGCTGCGAAAATGGAATGAATTCGGCATGATCTCCCCAGCGGTGATGTAACAATGTCACATCATCTTTATCCCACCCAATCTTGACTGGTTGGTGGTTGACCTACCCCTCCGAAAAATATGAGTTCGTCAATGGGAAGGATGACATCCCATATATGAAATGGGAAAAAATGTTTGAAACCACCAACCAGTTGATAATGAATCTTGGAAGTGTCATCTTTGACTCCTCGATTTATCGAGGGTTTTTGTTACTCGATAACTCCTGGTGAATCCCTGCGGCCCCACCGTCATATGTCCAGAGATGATGGTAGCTCTTTGCCACGCTCTCTTCTTTCAACTTCAACACCGCCCCTGCCGACTTCAGGCTGAAGACATCTGTGTGTCTGATGATTGGGGGATAGGCTGCTGATTTACACTTTGAATGGGGCATATGATGATTTTCGAAACCACTAGATGAAATGGGGTGCCCCTCATGTGCACATTGCCCGCAGTTTTCAACATCTCCACCGTGGAACATCCCAGATCCCATAGATTTCACCATCGGCAGGACCCACCCACGACAGGTCGGCAAGGTCAGTGGAAGCCGCCTGATGGGGTCACTGCTTCGATCTGGGAATGCATCTTTCCAGACTCCTCCAGGGGTCATCTTTCCGCGGGTATCAGCCATCAGATTTGGGTGGCCATGGAGGTTTCTTCAGCCGGACCCCAGTGTAATCGAAGTTCTTCATCGTTTCAAAAAGGAAACCAATGGTGACAAGGGGGTTCCCATTTAAGAACCCCCCTTTCTACGGATTTCTCTGGGCTAAAATCAGGATTTCGTCAAAGATGGAGACTTCATGGGTGCCGGCAAACATGGGGGAGGTTGCCAGGAAAAAATCGGGCACGAGGAAACATGGGTAATGTCACCAGCAAAACCTACGTCTAGTTTTGTTGATCGCTAATGCAAGATACCCTCTAGTAAACTCACAAAGCAATGGAAGATCAGCATTTAAATAACAGATCAACGAACTAAGGCAATTTTCAACAGCAAACTGTCAAATGACCAAAGGGTAACCCTAAATAAACATAAATAAACCATAGAATCATCATATCTCAGAGGATCATCCCACAAATTGTCATTAATGAACCCATATGATATCCATATAGACTCATCATGCCAACCCATAACAATGGAATCATGATGGATAACCATAGATAATAGATAACCCTAGATAATCATAGGTACCATTAGACAGCCACATTTAACATCATTCAACCATATAGGAACCATAGCAAAACCATCGAAAACAAAAAAAACTGGAAAATCATAGAAGAACCATAGAAGAGCCACGGAAAAAAAAAAACATCGAACAACCATCCAAAAAGCATAGAAAACCATTTAAAAACCCGTAGAAAACCCATAGATAACCCCATCTCTTTGCCCTTAACTCAGCCCTTTTTCTGCGCCGTCACTTTGCCAGGCTCGGAGGACCGCTTTCCTATCGCCGAGCAGTGCGTGTGCCAGGCTCAAAGTGCAAGCGGAGAAATTTCACACCAAAATGGAATGATTTCTATGGGATTTTATAGGATTCTATTTTTATGGAGATTTACAGGAATATGATGGGAGTACAATGGGCTTACAATGGGGATATACAGTAATGGGAGTTTAGCCTCTGGTCAACATACAAAAAGCATCCAAAAGCTTTGAAACATCACCATGTTTAAGAGATTTAAAGAGGTAAATCATCTAAAAACATGGGCCATTTTCCAGTTCGCAAACTGTGAGTTTACCGGAGGCTTTTTGACAAATTCAGGCCTTAAATCCCCATTGGAAATTCTTCTCCGCATGAGATTTAGTTCATAGATGTTCATACAGGATGATGCCCCCCAGTTATAAGTCGGTTTATAAACCCCATTAACTAGTTCGTTATATCTACCATAAACCATAGAATTCACCAAGTTATGTGCGTCAACTTAGCGTGAACAGCTCACTGGGGCACCACCTGGTATCAATGGAATTGGGGGATCTTCCCCGGGGATTCGAACAAAAGGCATGGCGGTTTTGAGCCCTACCCCGAAAAATATGACTTCGTCAGTTGGGATGATGACATTCTTAATATGATGGGAAAAATAAAAAAAATTGTCCAAATTACCAACCAGTGTTCAGATTTTTCTTAGGATCTGGGATTCAATGGAATTCAAGGATGCTACAGTCCAGAGACGTGAATTTCGGGGAGCCAACCCTGAGAGACGGGAGATTTGAGATATGACAGGAGAATGAAACGTGATGGGATAGTCATAGGTATGAGATGGGATTTGAATGGGATGTCAAAAAAAGCTTGTGTGTGTGTGTGTTTAATTTGGTACTAATGGTAAATTAATGGAATCATTTATATGTTTTGGATTTTCTAAATATATTTAGGCAGAAATGTACGGTAGATATGGGGGATTGATATACTGTACAGTACCTAATGTCCCATTAGCATCTTTTATATAAATGTTAATAAGATATGAATGACTGCGCAAAGTCACGAAAATGGTTTTGGCAACCCAACAATATGACATTTGGGTAGTTTGTCTCATAATGGTGGTCTATACCCAACTTATGGCAATTTAAACGGGGATGTGATTGTAAAAAACACGTCTCAACCTTGAGATTTTGGGGTACTCTATTTGAAGACACAACCTACAAGGTATCCCCCTAGTCATAAGTTGGTTTATAATCCCCATTAACTATAGATATAACCTATAAAACCTAGATATTGAACTTATAAACCAACTTAGCTAACTATGGGGCACAACCTTGTACAGATATTTAAAGCCAGCCAGAATCGGTGGGCCCCGTTCCACCAGTGGATCATTCATTTTCCTGGGGTAGATCGCATTTTCAGACACGATTTCTTCCTCCAATAACTAGGCTTTATGGTAGATTCATCATATCTAAATTCGATATATATATATATATACCATATAAATCATATCTGATTAAAGTTCATGGACATAATGATACATTTATATATACACATTATATATTGTGTATATATCTAATATAATATTATATATAATACATATATATATATTATACATATATATTATACATATATATTATACATATATATTATACATATATATTATACATATATATTATACATATATATTATACATATATATTATACATATATATTATACATACATATTATACATATATATTATATATCTTTGTATATAAATATTATATATATATTAAATATAAGTATATATATATATTAAAGTGTACTAATATCATCAAATGATGAGGCCACAAGCATCAAGCACTGGGTGCGATTCGAATTAAATTCGCTGGCCCATCGGGACCATCCCGCGCTCGCCGATGGTACGTGCGGTGGTGCCCCAGTTCGTTAGCTAAGTGGGGTTTATATATAAGGGTTAATGAATGGGGGTTATAAATATAGTTAGCCATGAGGATGAAACAACATGAAACAACCCTAATCAACCATAGTTAGCTAAGTTGGTGCAAATAAGTGCTTTATATCTGTTGGGTTGATGAATGGGGGCTATATCGAACTACGTTCTATGGGGATTTGTTCAATCAACAAACAGAACTGGCGGGGGGGCCACCTTGTAGGATGATCTTTCGCTCATAGTTTGAGGTAAACGATCGGTAGGACACTGTTGGTTGTGCCATCCAGCTATGGGTCCAGCTATGCCCCTTTAAAATGCTGAACCAGAAAAAGAAAAGACCATCTGTGTTCATCCCCGAATCTTCCAAGGATCCTGACTCATATCTGTCACTCGTCATCTTCATGGGAAAATGGCGCCATGAAATCCGACAGACGGGCTTCATCCCCATCGCCGATCTCGGAGAGCGACAAGGACAATCACGACTCTACTGAACCTCTTTGAGGTCGTGCAGCTAACGCGAACGTTGTGGAAGATCGAGGTATCTATCTTATACTGGTTGGTGGTATATAGCTACCCCTCTGAAAAATATGAGTTCGTCAGTTTGGATTATGAAATTCCCAATATATGGAAATAGTATCAGACCTATTTCTTAGGCATAAGGGAACCTCCCAAAAAAATATGGCCTGATTTAAGTGGTCTTCTGGTTTTCCGTGCCTTGTTAGGGTGAAATTTCCACAGAATCAAGCGTAGAGCTGGGGTTGCAGTTCCTGAAAAATGGTGGATGATAGGTGGATCATCTTTTCTGGATGAACCATCCGTAGAAAAAATGGAAAAATGTCTCTTATCTGAGTTTCCTGGGAAAACTAAGTCTGATTCTTCTCTTAATTGATGATCATTGATGATCATCGCCAATGCAACTTTTCGAATCTGGGATCTACTATCCCCATGCGACTCGCGACCTTCAAATCCATATCTTCATTTTAAATCCAACTTTTGAAAGCGGCTCACCAGCCAGACCAATCTTCCTGGCTATGCCCAGTAGATTGCCAAGAATCCTGCGTCCCAGTGGATCTGTGGTCTGGAACTTCTGGAAATCACGATGCTGAAGATGCTGAAATTCTGGTTCTGATATATTTTTTTTGGAGATGGTGAAGCATTTTTGAAGATGCTTTTGTAAACTGTTTCGAAACGGTGTTGAAACTGCTATTTTAAACAGATCGTGCGACTGTTTATAATGTGTGAAACGGTGAAACCTTTTTTTAAAGATGCTCCTTTTTTCAAAGATGCTAGTTTGGTTCTTAAAAATGGGGTGCAGTGAACACAAACTCCAACGATTTATCATCAACATTTAAAAAATGCCATCCTAGGGATATGCTCTCTTTGATTGAACACACACCCGGATTCAAAAAGGAGATAGAGGGGCTGGAATGGATGGCCCATACTGTTCCCAATTCACCATGGTCACAATTCAGATGAGCAAAAAACATATCCCGGCAGATCCAAATTGTACCCTCCAGTAAACTAACAGTGACCGCGAACTGGAAACTGCAGCATTTATAGCTGATTTACCTATTCAAAACACGTGATTTTCCAGAGCTATGGTCAGTTTACCCGAGGCTCGCCATTGTCAGTGATTGAAATCTCGTGTTTCTGGGCTTGGAAATTTTGCCCATCGACCACGACCAGGGGGGATCAACAATCACCCATGTCTTGTCAAACAAAATGCAAAACAGATTCAAGTTTTAAGTTTGTACCCTATTTTCAGTCACTTTTGTTTCCATTCTGCAGCTGTTAAGGAAATCCTTGTGCTGACATGCAAAATCAAAAAACACTACCGGACAGGTTGGTAATCCGGAAGAAAAAAAACACCATTTTCAGTCAAACCCATATTTACATTAGCTAAGACTGAGTTGACTGAAATATGAATGAATTATTTTTATCATATCAACTACAATTCTGGATTTAAGTGTCAAACAATGCTTAGCATGTTCAGCATAGGAAAGTACCTTCCGATTGTTTTTCAGATAGCTATGGAAAATGGCATTCAAAGATGATTTAGCCATTAAGAATGTTGCTTTTCCATAGCAAACTCTTCAATTTCCAAAGGGTATCAACACAAAAAACATGACTGAACATAACTTTAAAAAAAGAAAACATGTTCCATGGATTTCCATGGTTTATAGGTTTTCTTCCCAAACAACCTTTTAAGCAACATCCTTGCAGCACCTTTTCAGTCGAACCGAACCCGTCTCCCAGTCCTGAACGGCCTGCAATCGTTGAAGCAGCAATTCCTGGACCGCCACGGGCGCCTTTCCGTAGGCCGCGTGCTGCTGCGCGCTGTGCGCGTGGCGTGGGGGTGTATGCTCTGCGGTCACGGCGCCCTCCATCAAACGCGCATCCAGTTCGTGACATCCTGGGTAAAGCCATGGGAAAAGATGGACAAATCCTGGGAAAATCATGTGAACATATCGGAACATGGCGATTTCACCAGCAAAATTTTGTGGTGAATTATATGGATTTAGAGTTGATGGATGATAGCTAGGCAGCTAGGCCACATAACTTGATGAACAGTTGGGGTGCTAAGGGGGATAGAACTCACTTACAACCTGGGGGGCCCAAGATAATGGGGATGTAAAATATGCAGTAGCAGGGATGTAATTAATAATGGAAATGGAGAGTTCAATGACTAGTTCAATGGATTGTTTTTTGTTGAAATAATATACCGGATTTTGACAGGGCTAGTATTCTATAAAGTTTCGGACAGGGATTTAATCATTCAATATACCCTCTGGTAATTTAACATAGCTATTGAACGTGGCCGTAGAAATAGTTGATTTACCCATTGAAAATGGTGAATTTCCATAGTTTTCTGTAAATGTTTACCAGAGGGTAGTGGGTGTAACAGGTGTTAATAGCGGATATCTACTTGAAGGATCACCCCCCAGAGTTTCTGTTGGTCAAATCCTTATTTCTGGTAACCGCTCCCCCTTAGTGATTTCTATTTGGAAAATCATATCACACCATTTCAGAGGCTTAAGCTTTAAACCAATGAAATATCAATATTGATAGAATTGCTATTTGATTCAAAATGATATCTGACCGGTTTACGGGGGATATCAATATGGTTTTGCTATAGAATATACAATATTTACCATTTTTTTTCTTGTTGGTTTGGTTCTGTATCCCCCATAAAAATCTCCCATGAACATATCCACCAACGAATACAAATTGTGCCACAGTCTTCCAACGCATATGCCGTTAATCTATGTTAATATCGCTGAAAAATCCCATGTTTACCATGATTTTTTTCATCCTACGGAATCCCCCGAAAAAGTCGTCGGTGAGTTTAGACCCCCATGTCGGGTGATTTTTCCATGTTGGTTAAATCCACCCTTTTCTCCCAATATGTCTCCGTAAAAAATATCATGTATCCATCATAGTCCACTCACATATATATAGAATATCCAATGAATCCAATGTCAAAAGATATCCCATATCCAATGTAAAGAATAATTCCCAGAAAGATATCCCATGTCAAAATGTCACATCCCAAAACTCATATCCCATATCCAATTTCTACAAATTCCCACAAGTTTATCAAAGACCAGCTCCATTATTCCACTAACATCCGTTAAACACATATTCAAAAATTACAACTTCTCCAAGTCCACCAATTCCACAGGAAATGCTTGGTTTAGTCCACAAATTGCTGAAGTATCCCAATGTTTTATTTTGTTGAGTTATCTCCAAGCATCCTATGGTTTATCATCATTTTCCACATTTAAGTCACTATTTTCGTGGTGTACCCGATTCTTGAGACATACCCATATATGATATTCCTCAAACTGTTGGCAATATATCCCCATCAGTATCCTGATTGCATCCCCATTAATGTCTCATGAACTCAAAAATATTTACTCATTGGTGGTTTCAACCCCCCTGAAAAATATTAGTCAGATTGGATCATCATCCCAACTCTTGGGGAAAATAAAAGCCATGTTCCAGTCACCACCAACCAGATATATATAGTTATTCCAATTATTAACCATCGATTAACCATAGATTAACCATCGATTAACCATAGATTAACCATAGATTAACCATAGATTAACCATAGATTAACCAAGCATCTCCCGTTATCAGCTTATTGTTGATCGTATCCCACTAGTGTCCCATTAACATGCCTCTGTTTGATCTTGAATCACCATGTTTTCTGGTTCAATCACCATCCATGTTTGATGTCTACAACACCGTTTTTGGATTGGTCAATCACCCTTTTTGATGGTTAAAACACCGTTTTTGCTGGATAAAATAATATGCAAAACATCATGTTGTTGGTTGTATATCCCATGATATTCCTATTACCCCCATTCTTGTTGGTTAAATTCCTGACTATATTCCTGACTATATTCCTGACTATATTCCCAGTATTCTCCGTGAAAATCCATGAATATCCCAATCACATCCCTTTGTTTGATGTTTAAACCACCATTTGAGATTAAATCACCATCTTTGATGGTGAAAAGTGAACACATGGGTTTTTTTCCTGATTAAATCAGGATTTGTTGCTTAAATCACCAAGGTCTTGGATACTTCAAAGCCTGGAATCTTCATCTTAAATCCGCAATTTTTGATGGTTGAAACTTTCACCCATTTTTTGGGTGAAACCACCCAATAACAGGCAATATAAACATTGAAATTTATAGAAACCATTAGAAGATATCAGAAATCCCAGTAAAATACTGGATGTTTAATTACACTTTTTATCCCCACTAAAATCCCAGTAGAATCCGATAAATATATATATATATAAATATCATTAAAAAAATGTCATCCAGGCAACTCCTCTCCAAGTCTTCGCACTTCGACTTCAGTTCCTCCGCCTGTTTCTTCATGGCCAGTGAGGTGCGAACCAAGCCCTCGGCGGCGTCTTCATTGAAGCGGTCCAAGCGGAAGGCGTGGAGATAACTGGGCCGACAGACGCGGCGGCGTTTTTGGCCCGGGGAGGGACAACAAAGGGTGGAGTTTCCTGGGGAAATTGGGTGTTGTTGGACCATTTTCATGTCATATACAGAAGTTTTTGCAAAATAGTTCTAAATTGTTGCAGATTCCAGAATTGGTTGGTGTAAGAACGGGATTCCCATTCATGGATTCTGAGATTCTCCAATATATTGCTTTGTATGATCCCTGAACTCATCAACCAACCATCATTTCTCAACTATTTCATTTCACAATATGTTTGATGGTTACCCCCCCCTCATATTTGGTGTCTTTTTTCCCCCAACTATCAACCCACTGATATGTCCATCATATGTCCATGATCTTCTAGCCCTGGTCGGTTGATATTCCCACAGCGTCCTTAAGGTTGGTATCCCCGAAACAATCATCGACCATCATTTCTCACCGTATCTGGTTGGTGGTGCAATACCCATCTTGAAAAATATAAGTTCGTCAATGGGAAGGATTATCCCATATCTAAAATGGAAAATAAAAAATCTGTGAAACCACAAACCAGATATCCAATGAAATCCCGAAACACCCTCCGGTAATTTAAGATAGCTATTGAAAATCACACAGTTTAATACATAAATCATCGAACTAAATGGAAGTTTTCCCATGTTAAATTACCAAAGGGTAATAATCAACCAACCATCAATTATTCAGTTATACATATATAGCCACTTATATCCCAATGTTTTGCTGGTTAAAATCACATCATCATGAAACCCCTACCATCAACCATTATTTATCAGTTCCCTATGATGGTTAAAACCCATGCTGTGTTTAAGATCAAGTTTTTTTTCCATCATATTTCCCTCATGAAATCCCCAACCAACCATCCAACCATTTCTCGCCACCTTTGTTAGGCGACCCTTAATTGGATTTCATGATGATATGGATTTAAATCAGCAAAACATGGGGATATAAGTGGCTATATATAAACCATATCTTGAAAAAACATGTTCCAATCATAAAACCCTAACCCTAAACCCTCACCAAGCGACGCATATTGGGCTTCCATGTCTTTTCCTTTGGCTCCATAAGCCTTGGCGGCCTTCACCGCCACACGTGCGCCGTCCCTATGCCGTTCATTGCTCAACCTGAACATTCAGCCACAACCACAACAAAAGGTGGACATTTCTGGGAGTTCAGTGAAGATTTTTATGACATTTTATGATATTTATCGGATTCTACTGGGATTCTACTGGGATTCTACTGGGATTTTAGTGGGATTTTAGTGGGGATTTAGTGTAAACATCCAGTATTTTACTGGGATTTTATGATGTTTCTATCTTTTGGTGTGCTGCTATAATAGATGTGTGTGTGGCGTATAAATATATGACTATAATTACATAATATATATATATGTATTTATTTATTATATACATACATACATAGAGAGAGAGCGAGAGAGAAACCTGCGGATATATATATATATACGTATATATACATACGTTTTATGTTGCATATCATTTGTAGATATACACTCATATAAATCGCCAAAATCCAAATCTTCAAAAATATTAATCCCCATCCTAACATTTTTGTAGGTTTACACATCTCCAAATATGATATAACGTGGTAAACAATGACTTGAACCTACCATTTGGTTAAAATGGGGGACATTAGCTGACATCAATTGGGAAAACCTTGGCTGCGTCGTTGAGTACTTTCATAATCTTTCATATATTCTAATGGTTTCTATAAATTTCAATGTATATTACCTGTTATTGCCCAGCTGAGAAGATATGTTTGTGCAGGGTATCTAAGATTGGCCATGGTTAAAAATGTGGTAATAGCAGAGATCCTGCACTTGTGACCGAATATAATGCATGGCAAGTCCAATTATGTAAAATTTGGGATGATTTATGGCAGCCAAGGTTTCCCAAACCAGTGACTTACCTTCAAATTCCTCTTCATGTATACAAATCCCCGTATTAGCATATATATATATAATATATATATATATATATACATGTTTGGTATACATCATAATTATGTGCATAATCATTTATATATATATATATATCTAGGATCTGGAATTCGTACATGTGAAGACGAGGAATTTGATTCTCAGTCACTAATGTGGGAAACTCTATTATATATAATATATATATATGTATGTATCCACTTACATTATATATCCCCCTTGCAATTTGGGGGGGTTGCTGGGACCCCCGATTCAGTAGAGGGCCCCAAGGTCAGGCACCAAGAAAATCTTTACTAAATCAATCTCTGCTCTCCAGAGTAGGGTGTTACCTTCTACAAAATCAAGAACCTTCCACAGAAAAAATATCTGACAAGGCAAATTCATGTTTTCTACAAAATCAATAACCTCGCATTTGAAAGCATAAAAAAAAACGCGTTTTGAGTAAAAACCTCCAAGATGATTCTGTGAAGACTTGTGTTAGAGTCGATTCTGTAGAGATGTTTTGTTTGTCTTTGATTTTGTAGCATGAATGTGTTTACAAATTTTACAAGTTTTACAAGTCCCATCCAAAGTCCCAAAGTGCCTGTCTTTGATTTTGTAGCATGAATGTGCTTACAAGTTTTACAAGTTTTACAAGTCCCATCCAAAGTTCCAAGTGCGTGTCTTTGATTTTGTAGCATGAATGTGCTGACAAGTTTTACAAGATTTTACAAGTCCCATCCAAAGTCCCAAGTGCCTGTCTTTGATTTTGTAGCATGAATGTGCTGACAAGTTTTACAAGATTTTACAAGTCCCATCCAAAGTCCCAAGTGCCTGTCTTTGAATTTGTAGCATGAATGTGCTGACAAGTTTTACAAGATTTTACAAGTCCCTCCAAAGTTCCAAGTGCGTGTCTTTGATTTTGTAGCATGAGTTTGTTTACAAGGTTCACAAGTCAGTCCAAAATGTCCCAAATGGCCACCCTTCCCAAAATGTAAGGTTTTGTGCACTTTTTGCTCAACGTTGGGGCCCCCATTGGCCTCCATTTACAGAATCAGGGACCTACCAAGATACACTCCAAAAATGTCCAAAATGGGTGGTTTTTGGGTCTTTGCCAGCCCATGGTCCTTGATTTTGTAGCAAAGTAGGGGTGCAGGCTGGCTCTCCAGAATCGAAGGTTTTTGGGGTGCCAGCCCAACCCCTTTCCAGTAGAGGAAACTGCCAGCCCAACATCTTACACTCATATGTTAAATAGTTTTAATTGCCCTCTGGTAATTTACCATAGCTATTAAAAATGACCATAGAAATAGTGGATTTGCCCATTAAAAATGGTGCTTTTCCATAGCTTTTGGTATTTTTACCACAAGACCTATATCTCCAAGGCACTGATCTGCAAGTAGGAGCAACTCATCGGGCGAGAGATGCTGGAAAACACCTGGCTTTGGGATCGGAAAATTCCGCTGGAATTTCATGAGAACCAGCAGAAAAAGGGATGTTGAACTAACAGAAATACCCTCTGGTAAACGTTTACATAACTATGGAAGATCACCATTTTTAATGGGTAAATCCACTATAAATAGCCATTTTCAATAGCTATGTTAAATTACCAGAGGGTAACAGAAATAGGCTGTTTAACCAGAGATCAGATTCCAAGCAACAGAAAAAAATCACGTCGTGAACCAATAGAAATAGAGGCTGGGATTTGACCCACAAAAATTCGGATCTAGACAACAGAACATTGTGTGCTTAACCAAATGTTGAATTTATCCAACACTGATTGGGATTCAGTCAAAAAAAAGGAATTCACTAGCAATGTTGGGACCTACGTACGGATTCTAACAGGAAAAGTCATGATTTAATCCAGTTCGATGCGTGTTTACGAACAAACAGTGGTTGTTGATTTCAACAACCAAAATGGTGGTGTGAAAAACAAGAATTGGGCGCTTACCAACAAAAATGTGGATTAAACAAAATGAGGTTTTCACGGAGAGAAATGATCATGTAAGCACGAAAAAAGAATACACAGAAAAAAAGGAACTGAGCAAAGCAGGATTTACCGTATATCGCAACACTCTTTTGGCATTTGACTAGCAAAATAATGATCTGGCTACAAAAAAATCGGATTTTATCAGCCAAATTACAGTAGGGAAAAACTGCAATGAGGTTGGCTTGTGACAGTCACCCAATGAGTTGCTCGAAATGAAAAGATTCAAAACTGACAAGAAATTGCAGTTATATATACTGTATTGTTCCCTGGATATGTTTAATTCCAATCAAAATTTGCTGTGGCATAAAAACAATGTGAGTCGGAGTGTACAAAGCATGCCTGGGAAGAAACTGAATCATTTTAATTACAATCACCAATTGAAAACAACAGTGAACTATATCGATCTGTATGTCATCATTACAGTTACCTACTTGCTGGGAACATGCTCCCTCTGGTCACGGCCAAGCATTGGAAAAGCAGTCTGTCACAGCTCCCACGAAATATGAAAACGAAACGGTGGCACCACTTAGGGTCTCCGAAATGGCCCGAAACACCGCAAGATTCTCAAGCTTCTACGTCTGTTCTTGTTTGTTTTTCCTTCATAAATTCATAAATGTCATAAATCTGGATTGGCATCAAAAAGATATTCACTGAATAGTTCAGCCATTTTGGGAAAGTTCCCCCAATCCAATTCCATCATTTCTTCAAGGCCGTGACCTTTCTCCAGTGTCAGTTTGGGCAGAATGTCCTGAGACTCGACCCGGCCGGAAATTCAGCCTTTGAAGAAATATGGAAAAGAGGTAGACAGTAGGGAAAATTGTAAGATGAACAGCCATACACCATCTGCATCCACATATGTATATATATATATGTATATATATATATACAGTTTGTAATATATAGAATCTCTATAACCAGGTTCCTTCTTGTTCTTGACGGGTTGAAGCAACCTTGATTGGAAGACCGTTCAAAAATCATCCGAAGATCTTGGAAACCCCTCGTTTGATGACCGGAGTAGCGCAGGGTACCCAGATCACTTCGAACTGCCCACGGAACTGGCTGGTTTCACCAAGGATCATTGGGAATCTGCTGGCGTTCCTCCAGGATCAATTTCCTTGGCAAAAATGGAGACCATGGACCATCCCAGTCTGGGAATCAAGGTGGAATCCACCCCGAAGCCGCTTCACCCACTCTTTGCATTAATGTTGTAGGTTTTGTAAGTCCCAAAAAAACCCAAAAACTCATGGGTTTACCATGGTTTACCCAAATTTAGAGCAATGATTGGTCACTATCGGACAATTCTATTTCAAAACCCTTCATTTTTGTGGCTAATGTTGCATGCGCTGTCCTGATTTTGCTGGGTAGTGGGTAGGTTCATATTCCACCAAAAAAAGCCAACTAACCCAGCATATAACCCCAATAGCCCAATAGCAAAGTTTTGCGTTTTCTTTGGCGCCAATTTGGCACCGACAAGTGAGCCAGCTTAGTCAAAAAAAACAGTCCCTCAATACCACCAAGACACCACCGGAACACCGCCAAGACACCATAGAGTAAACTCGCATGCAGAAATGAAATAGGCGAAAATTAGAAACTGTGAGGCAGCACCAAAAAACCACGGGGATTACCACCAAGTCACACCAAGGCACCATTGAGACACCCATTGAGACACGACCAGCCCACCGGGAACTCGACGGCAACATTGAAAACAAAACTTAAACCACACTAAGATACCCTTGACAAGTCTGTTTACCACGTCATTGTGGTGGGTTGTGCCTATTTATTATCCTATTGCATGATACGAATTTTCCAAAATGTTGATCTTCACTTCCCGTGTAGCAACAGAAACATGGCCAACCTGGAGTCCCTGCAATAAAAACCATTGTTTGGCTGGGTAATCAAACATGGTTTGCTCGAAAATCGTTCACTGATTTTCCCGTTTAGAAACTGAAAATGGCTATTTCGGGGATGTTATTGAGCCAACCCCCAAGAGTAAACCATCCCCAAATATCGACCATTTGGTGAATGATAGTAAACATCATTCGATGCCGCCAAGTGGAGGTGGTAAAAATGGTGGGATGGCTGGCTTTCCTTTAGCTACTTAGCTTAATATCCCCACTATTCGTTGACATCGTCCATTAGAAAGTAGGAATCATGGCAAACTCTGAGATCTGCAAAAAGATCATTTGGTTGGCTGGCTGGGACAGTGTATCCCCAGTTTTTTCTTACTAAAAACACATCCAATCTTCCCCAGAACTCTTGGTGGATTCTTAAATGATTCCTGCTTTCTTCCGCTAAGCTCGTTTGACTTTTAGTGGCTGATGTGGGAAATCCAACTAAACCAAACGATACAACCAAACATCTAGGTATAGGGGTATGATTGGTATAATCAATGGAGAATTCCAATTGATTCCAAACCCCATTCCCATTATATCCCAAATATCATCCCTGTACTTGATATATTGCTACCCAAATCACCAGGTGGCCCCAGTTTTTGATGGTAAATACCGATCATTAGTTTGTATCAAAGGATATAATCATCACCAAGGTACTTCGACGATAACACCCCTATCCTTCTTGGTAAATCCTGATATGTTCAACTCAGAAATGTTGGTCTTCGAATTGTTCATTCTACAAAATATCACGGTGATTATCCTTATTAAACCATAAAACTCAGAAATGTGGGTCTTCGAATTGTTCATTCTACAAAATATCACATGATTATCCTTATTAAACCTAATAAAACTCAGAAATGTTGGTCTTCGTGTTCATTCTACAACATATCACATGATTATCCTTATAAAACCTAATAAAACTCAGAAATGTGGGTCTTCGAATTGTTCATTCTACAAAATATCACATGATTATCCTTGTAAAACCTAATAAAACTCAGAAATGTGGGTCTTCGAATTCTTCATTCTACAAAATATCACATGATTATCCTTATAAAACCTAATAAAACTCAGAAATGTGGGTCTTCGAATTCTTCATTCTACAAAAATATCACATGATTATCCTTATTAATACCTATAGATACCATTTTTAATGGGTTATTCACATCCATAAATCCATAGATTTCACCAGGTTTTGACACACGGCCACGGTGATTTCCTTCAGCCACCAGGGGTCAGGAACAGACCCTCCGCAGGCCCTCGTTGCTCCCGGGTTGACTCTGCCTGACCTGGTGGAAGGGAAGGTCACAGCTACCCGGCCTGGTAAACGTTAACAAAAAACTATGGAAAATCACCATTTTTAATGGGAAAACTCACTATTTCCATGGCCAGAGGGTAAGAACAATAGTGGATGATAAATAGATATTTAATGTGGTTAAAACATGTTAAAACAATAATAAACATCTCCTGGTGTTGGTCAGTTTCAAAAGCCATGGCCATTTCCAAACCTGCAAAAACCTGCAAATCTGGGTCAAATCTGTGGTTAAAACAATAAACTACCCATTTTCCTGGGAATGGTAAACATACCACCCAACAAAAAATGGAGAATTGGGGGATGGTTTATGGCATTGTTTTAACCACATTAGTCATATTTCATCCCAGTGTTCTAGCGTTCTAGTTCTCATTTCTCCAGTCTATCCTAATAGGTGATAATGATATTTCATCCAAATATGATTATCCTGATAAATGATCATTATAGAGGATACTTAATGATAATATGTTTAGTTCATCTTCAAAAAATAGTGGAAACTAATTATGATAATAATAGTTAATAGTTCATCCCAGTGTTCTAGTTCTAAAACATCCCGTAGTTTCAGTCAGTGGATAAAATAGAGAACAATGTTGGATTGATCATGATAATAATCATAACCATAGTGATACATATCATATACTCAATGTTAAAGTAGTTATCAAACAGTTACTGGTTGGTGGTATACCTACCCCTCTGAAAAATATGAAAGTCAGTTAGGATTATTATTCCCACTATATGGAAAAATAAAGTAGTTATCAAACAGTTATATATAGAACATCCAAATATGAAATAGCTATCACGAGTTGTCCAGACAGGTACCCTCCTTGGACCTAGCCCGGTACAGCCCCAGCGGCTGTCAAAGCGGGAGATCTTCCCATGCAGCTGTTGGATTAAAGCCGCTCGCACCTGTGAATCCTGAGGAGAAGGAACAGAGGACGAGGAAAGGAAAATGAGCAAAAGAAAGAAAGAATGAAAGAGGAAAGACAGAGGACAGAAAAAGGAAAGAAGGCGGAAGAGGAATTCCCCATGGCTGATATTGACTGCTTGAGTCTGGCTAGTACCCGATGGGCTTATCCCATAGCTGTGCTATAACCCAGTTACGAAAAAAGTGACGATTCCTGGGATGATCCTCCAGCTAGTCGTCCTAAAGGGCAAAAATAAACCATGTAACTTCACCATGGCACATCGGTTGAAAGTCATCATGCATGCACATGAACATCAGTAATGGGTCGACCACTCATCTAAACCATCGGTGATGTTTTGGAAACGTGGTCGTCCAAAATCTGGTCAAGTCTTCTTTACTTGCAAGACTGCACTTTTTGCAACCCACAAAAAACGTGCCGAAAAGTAAAATCCAATCCTAACAAATTGGGTGGTACATGTGTCATCTTTTTTCAATCTTGTTTGGGGTTACCATCTGGTAAACTAACAGTTTGCTATTGAAAATGGCCATAGAAATAGTGAGTTTTCCCATTAAAAATGGTGATGTTCCATAGTTTTTTGTTTACCAGAGGGTATAAACCAAAAACACCCCAAACCCGCGAAAATTTGGAACACACATATCCCATATCGCACCATCTGATGGCTTTCCATGTTTCCCATACTCCCCTCCTGTTCTTGTTCACAGTCTCCCTAAATTACCCTCTGGTAAACGTTTACATAACTATGGAAAATCACCATGCTATTAATGGGTAAATCAACGATTTCTATGACCATTTTCAATAGCAAACTGTTAGTCATTACCAGAGGGTATGATGTGGCATTCCATAAATCTGTCCACGTGGTACCCTCTCTAGGGGGATGCAATTCTTGCCGCTTGACATCTGAGAAGCATGGAAAAAACTCAGATGTCCACTCAAAGTGCAGAGCACGCCTGTTTTAAGGTCACAAATAAGCCCTGAAATTGGTCACACATAAGTATGGACCATATATGATCAATTCCTAAACAAGAACAAGAAACTAGTGATAGAATGTGAACATGGGTATGGGTCAAAACTGGGTAGCGTATGTTTATTGGACGGTCAAAAAACTCAGTCAGTCAACGATGTCAACTTCAATCTGTGATTCCCCGGGTCTTGATGATATTTCATATATTATATCCCTATCATTGCCTATCATTGTATATCATCCCAATATACCCGGCCTGGTAAACGTTTACAGAAAACTATGGAAAGATCCACCATGCTATGAAAATGGGAAAATCCACGATTTCGACTGGGCCATTTTCAATAGCTATGTCACAGATTACCAGAGGGTACTATCATTATTCACCATGCTTATCCCTAGGATTCCCCTCATGCTATCCCTCATGCCCCATGTTTATCGCCCAAGGACAGCACCATCGATCTCGTGCGCCTCGACCAAGAGCTGAAACCTCCGGACTTTGATGAAATGGGGGCGCTGAAACACGGTGATGAAATGGGATATGATGGGACATAACTCACCAACAATACCTGGATACTATGAAAAATTAGTGATTAATGGACACTGATATTATATATCACTATAAGTAGATGGATAACATGATAAGCAATAGTAGAAAATAGATGGTTGGTGGTATACCTACCCCTCTGAAAAATATGACTTCGTCAGTTGGCATGATGAAATTCCCAATATATGGAAAAATGATCCAAATGTTACAAACCACCAACCAGTATCAGGTGACTTCTGAGAACACATGTGTTTTGCATGGAAATTGCACGGGCTGGGGACGCTCCCCTCTCTTTGGTAAATCTGAATTAAATCACCATGTTTGTTGGTTGAATTCCTTCCCGTTCATCTCGGTAAATGTGAAGCAAATCCCATTTTTTCTGCTTTACCCTCTGGTTATTTAACGTAGCCATGGAAAATCACCATTTTCAATAGGTAAACCATCTATAAATGGGCCATTCTCCATGGCTATGTTAGTCATAACCAAAGGGTAAATCCATGGTGTGTATCGCATGGTCAAGAAGTTGGGTCCATTCCTGGGCCAAGAAAACCCAGCGATAACAATTCGATCCCAATTTTGGAGTCTTGAAATCTCAATTTGCGTGAAAATTCTGGGTGAATGTTCCTTACCATTCCTCCAACATGACGACCCGGCCATGTAGGCATCATGGCTTTTGGGGCTTTGGAAGACGACAGGGTCAATCTGTTAGTTGGGGGATGGCAAGTTCCAATTTGTCCTTGGTATTTGAATCCAACTTTCGTGAGCTAAATCCCCACATGTACATCATGATAATATCATCATTGTCCGCCTTCGATAGCTGTAAATGTGGGTCTTGTGTGAAAAGAAGAACCCCAAAACTTGACCGTTCATCATCATTTTCCCCTTTAAAAATTTCAAAACAATTGGCGTATCGATCAAAAATCTCATCCATTTGGCAGCCCATTTTTCCATCCCTATGGATCCAAACACTGTCTGAGAAGCTACTTAACCCCTGGAAAACCATACCCCAGTCGTACTTCCTAAGAATATACGGCTGGATCCATAAAAAATTATTCACCCTACCATTTTTATAGCTGGGATTCCAACATATTCCAACCATCCCCAGTCATGGTACTGCTTTATGGCATGGTTTTACCCACATTCCATGGGTAAATCAACGGGAGAACCGGGGCCCCTGGGGCCCCACTGGGCCCAGCAACTTTTCTTCCTCGTCCTCCAATCGAAAGGCCAGCTCCGTGAGGATGACGCCGGAGCTCTGTGGCGGCCAGCGCTCGGCCGTGAACATGCCTCATTTTAGGTGCCAAGAGATGAGGCGAAGCTGCGCTCGGCCTCTGGTAAACATAGAAAAAGCTATAGAAAATCACCATTTTTAATGGGAAAACTATAGAAAATCACCATTATTAATGGATAAATGGCAATGTTCAATAGCTTTTTGTATGTTTACCAGAGGGTATATATCATCAATGATAACCTAATTTCTTGTTCCCCGTTAGCTTCTGCATATTGATCTATACGTGTGAGGTCAAATGAAGTACTATATAATACTCCAGAAAGTGTGAGCATATATTATTGTATATATTATTGTGTATATATATATGTATGTATACATAGAATTATATAGTATAATAGTATACTCTTGAAAGATCTAGTTCTAGGGCGTCACGCCCGTTATACATAGGCCTGAAGCTTCAGGGAGACCTTTCCAATATTCTTGGCCCATTTTCCAGATCCATCTCAAAGCGATGGTCACCTTGGGCTAGATAGCTAGATCCAATACTAAACCAGAGGCTTGATTGGAGATGTTTCAACATTAGGATGGGTTGATCTCGGAGTTTGTGGCAATGGGTATCTATATCATGTCATTATCATTTTATATCTAAGATATTCTTTGTGATGATCTTTGCGATGACCTGCCCTTTATGATTTTCCGGCTGGCTTGGTGGATTGTGTCGCCGTTTGTCGCCACGCCATAGACCATCCCAAAGGACTCACCAGAAACAGAGGCGTCCTGCCATGCCTGGAAGGAACTACCATCTGATATAACTTCCTTCCCACCACTCACCTTGACTTTCGAATGTGTCATACGTACTAACTTATCTCATGAATTGAGAATTTGTTGAAGCCTTTTTCAGGATGTGTCTCTAAAATATACATCCCCCTGAATAAACAACACCCGGGTATAATATCTTGGATCTACGCCAGGGCACCAAAGTGACCATCCACCAACCTTCCAATCATCTGCCAAGAGACCCAGATCAGTACTGAAGAAGTGCTCTGAATCCATAATGGCAGTATCTTTATCACCTGGGTTTGAAAAACCCACGGCTTTTTACCATGGGCCTTCCAAGGTCATGGGTGAATGGTAAAACATGAGTGTACCGCCCTACCCAAAAAATAAGGTCTGGATCAGGTTAAATTATCAAACAATACATCAGTTTCCTTCATTAGTGTCTGTGTGTGTTACTTGTGTGTGTGTGTTTGTATCTAGTGATCTATCTTTTCAGATTTCTGTCTACGTAGAATCTACAAAAGGACCTATGTACACAATTGTTCACATAATGTATAATGTACATCATGTAGCGTCATGTCAATTTCAAACCATGCAATCCAATGCAAATGTAATCGATGTAATGTAATCTAGTGTAGTCTTATGTAATCTAATGCACTCTAATATGTAATCGAATCTTACGTAGTCTAGTGGAATCCTTTGTAGTCAAATGCAATTTAATGTATTCTGATGTAAGTATATGTGCAAGTACATGTATGTGCCTGGCTGGCTGTCCATCTGTCTCTGTAAAGGTCTTTCTGCCTTCATGTATTTATGTCTATATCTAGGCAGGCGTACAGATTGTTTCCCCGTGTCTATTTATGGCAGTATCAGTATGTGTAGGCGGTATGTATGGTTTACCAGTTTTTTCGTACCATTACTTTCATTCCACAACTATCTTATGTACTATGTGTTCCTTCTCTATGGTATATATTAATTCTATTTACAGTTACAAGGAAATGCCCCAGTTCGTTAGCTAAGTTGACGGACATAACTTGGTGAATTCTATGGTTTATGGTAGATACAACTATAGTAACTATAGTTAATGGTGCATCATCCTCTTTCAGCACAAAATCAGTCAGAGAAGGCCCTACAATCCATGCCGCGTCGAGATGGGGGACCCATGGGGGACCATGCTACGAGTATTTTTTGTTACGATGACCCTCGGGTAGTCAAGCGTTGCACTGAAAAGTCATATTCTGTGGATTTATCAATATATATATATATAATTATTATTATTATCATTATTATTATTACTATTATTATTACTATTATTATTGTTATTATTAATATTATTATTATTACTATTATTATTATTACTATTATTATTGTTATTATTAATATTATTATTATTACTATTATTATTATTACTATTATTATTGTTACTATTATTATTGTTATTATTAATATTATTATTATTACTATTATTATTATTACTATTATTATTATTAATATTTTATTTTACTTATGTATTTACTTATTTATTTATTTATAATATATATATATATATTATTTATTTATGTATATATATATATATTATATATAATTATATATAGTGACCTATTGAAACTTGGTGTGTTCCATGATTTTCCAGCCAACAAAATCCAGGTATATCCACCAGTTTTAGCTGGCATTTTGCCAGCAAAATCCACAGCAGAGCGGCGCAGGTAGCCGCGGGCGTGGCTCAACAGTTGCACGTCCATTTCTTCCAAATCTTCTGCGTCCAAACCTAGGGTGGTCTCAGTGGAGTCAAACGACAAAGTCATACCCTCTGGTAATCAAAGGTGGTACAAGTAATTTTATGAATCCCTCATAAATCGAGGTTTTTCATGGGAAAATCATCTACAGATGGGGGTGTTTTCCATTGCCAAGTCTGATCAATAAAGCGTATTTCATGGCAATTTCAATTCCATCGTCATCAACTGACAATCGGGAACCCAAAGTTATGACATAAACTTCATGAACATGGGAATTCTGAACCTGCTTGCTGATGTGCTTCAGGTTGACAAGTCATAACTTTATCCGACTTTATTTCGAGGTTCATGGCCAGCAGACGGCTGGCCTGTTGCTTCCCCCATTGAAGGGACAACCTCATGCCATGGAATTCCGAACTCCTGAACTGGGGTATGCATAGAAAATCCCAAAATGAATCCTAATAGGAAAGAAAAGTAACTCACCATCAAGATTTTTTGGGGAATCACAACTTTTCCAAAACCACACACCTGCTCAAATGTAAAAGAGCGCAACTCGCAAGAAACAGTTTTTTGCCCGCTTCGCAGTTTTGTCTGAAACGGAGCCCATACTTGGCTCACTCTCACCCCAGGAATCGTAAGTTGTAACCCCACTTAGGGTAAGTAGGGTAAGTAGGGTTAGCCTAGTCGTAAACTGGGGTTCTACCTTGCTAAGTGAAGTCAACCAACAAGTAGAACTGCTACGGCAAGGTGGAGACGTCCCGATTCGGCCCTACGGAACCGATTCGGATCACCCTGTGAAACCACCAGCCTCTGGGAATCTGCCCTGACAGGTTGGAAAGTCCATGGCAAAATCATCCCAAATGAAGTTCCCATGGAAACCAACCTTTCTTCGGTCAACTTGGCAGGAATCTCTTCTACCCTCAGGTAATGACTAACAGTTTGCTATAGAAAATGGCCCAGTCGAAATCGTGGATGTTCCCAGCTATAAAATGGTGATTGTCCATAGCTATGTAAACGTTTACCAGAGGGTACTCGACATCAAAAGCAAATTGTCTCCCGGCAAACTCTTTCCTCAACTCCATCTGACTCTCCAACTTCGTCAACAATTCGAGCAGCTTCAATTCCCTCTCTGCTGCTTAAATCATCCCATATGTTTCTGCTTATCTGAAGCCTTTCTGTAAACATAGATTTTTTGGAAATCACCATAAATGGGGGTTTCCAGAGAGGTACCCCCATTTATGGATGGTTCATTTCATGGAAAATCCTATTAAAATGGATGATTTCGGGCTACCGGTACCCCCATGACTTCGGAAACCTCAGCCACCGCGTCTCCGTTCGAGTCACGATCGATGCTGCTGGCCAGGACTAATCCAGCTGCCTTCAGACGATCGCCCTTCTCATCCTCGGTGTGTTTTTAACGACGCGAGTGGTTGAACAAAACAACCATTGGGGGATGTCATAATATAGTGGATATAGATATATATATATATATAGATATAGATATATAGATATATAGATATATAGATATATAGATATATAGATATATAGATATAGATATATATATATATATATATTATATATATACTGTATATATATATGATATCATGGCAATATATACTGTAATGGATTTAACGAACAACCATGGCAAATTTGAGAACCATTCGGGATTTAATTCGGAATGTAGCGATATTTTCAGAGGATGTGAATGATGTCATGGAAATATCCTGGGATATTCCACCAGGCCCCGACTGGGAGCTTCTTGGAATCCAAATATCGATTTTTGAAACATCCCGTTAAAAACGTAGCTACGGGAAACCAACAGGGAACTGATGATTAACATAGCTATTGGGTTAATAGAATCCAGACTTAGCCCCATTGAAAACTTTCCACTAAATCAGCTTGTTTTTGGATGTTTGATGTTCCCTTAATGTGTCCAACTTTAGTAACGGCATCAATACCCTCTGGCAATTTAACATAGCTACGGGAAATCCGCCATGTATAGGTGATTTTCCAGCGTATAGATGATTTTCCAATTAAAACCTCCACGTACATTATAGGGGATTTCTAATTTCCAGACTTGATTGCCAGAGGGTATGTTCTCAGAAAACAAACGCCAAGACTCGTGGCCATAAATCTATCTTATACGAAAATGCAAGTTCAAAAAAAAAACACATGTCACATGTGTCATTATGTTTCAACCCAAATCTATAATAACCATAGTTATGGCATATTCATAACTCCAACATGATGTTCCCCATAAGTAAGTTCTGAATAAACGCCCAAGGAAGTTCTGAAAAATATTCGAACGGCCAAGACGCGTGGGGGGACTGGCTGCTCTCCTCTAACAAACGCATCAACTTCAAGGGGCATTCCTCCGTCAGACGCCCAGCCAGACGCCTGGAAAGCTCTTGATCCACCAACCATTTACCTCAGATCCCACCAAAAAAAGAACGACACCGCTGGGTTTCAATGGGACATGTATGACATTGTTTCAACAAAAAACAGAGAAAACCTATGCCCCCACAAAAAAAATATGTTAAGTAATACATCCCAAAAAAACATTTTTATGTTAATCAGAATTCATCCAAGAAAAACTAACATTTTTCAGGATTCTGCGGGTTTTTTCATGGTCATATATTGCATGATATGGTGTGAAACCCAGGAAAACAGGCCATGGCGAAGCGCTAACATCCTGCCCCATGAGGCTGACCCCGTGGTGCATTCCACGGATTTCCCATACTGTGTGATCATTCCCCAATGATATTTGATGATGTGGGATATTGTGACATGTACCCTCTGGTTATTTAACATAGCCATGGTATGGATGGCCCATTTATAGATGGTTTACCTATTAAAAATGCTGATTTTCCATGGCTATGTTGAATAACCAGATGGTATAATCCCATGTATAACTGTATAACCCCAGAGAGTTGTCGTCAAAAAAAACTTGGGGGATATTCCATGGTGGATGTTCCAGAAAGTCACGTGAAACCCTCTGGTAATTTGTTAACAGTTTGCGAACTGGAAAATGGCCCAGTTGAAATAGTGGATGTTTCCCATGAAAAATGGTGATTTATAGTGGATTTTCCCATTAAAAATGTGATTTATAGTGGATGTTTCCCATGAAAAATGGTGATTTATAGTGGATGTTTCCCATGAAAAATGGTGATTTATAGTGGATTTTCCCATGAAAAATGGTGGATCTTTCCATAGCTATGTTAAATTACCAGAGGGTACACCGAAGGGTATCTCGGATTTGGCCCTTCTCGCTTACCCTCTGGTAAACATCTCTGGAAAACGGAAAATCACCAGGCTATGGGTAAATCAAGGAACTTTCTATGGCCATGTTAGCAAACTATAAACGTTTACCAGAGGGTAAACATCAACCAACCATGCAAAAAACATTCAGTTGGATATTAGGTATATTCAACCCCTATAATCATCAATTTATTATTTACCAGAGGGAAATCATCCTTTACTGGTTGGTGGTATACCTACCCGTCTGAAAAATATGAAAGTCAGTTGGGATGATGACATTCCCTATATATGGAAAAATAAAAGCCATGTTCCAAACCACCAACCAGCTTTATTATCACAAATCCTTATTTAACATAACCATGCTCCATCAATCATCCTTTATAAAAATTGGAAATCCCGGTGGCCCGTCGTACGCGACGCGACCGAGCTGAAATTCATCCCTTGTGTCTTTCGTCATATTATGTATATGTATATATATATAAGGATATGAATGTTGTCTTTCATCCGAACATCTCCGAACAGTTTGACTTTCACCAGTCGCAGATCGAATGATCGAATCATGGATCAACCATCCAACCAGCTGCCCCACTTCCCGGGTGCCAGCCGTGCCCACGAGGGCGGTGGCAAGTGTTATCTTGACAGATTCAGAGGGATATTTAACCGATTTAACCAACTAGTAGACTGGTATTTACTTGGAGATTCTAGTCATGAATCGGATAGTTATATCTAGTTATGTAGATTTACTGTTTTTTTTCACCAACCGGACTCAAGAGTTGACATGTGTAGTAGAATAACCCCCGAAAGTGATAAACATAGGTTCAACGTACAGTATCATGCTTCGAGCAGGATCAATTCCTGTTCTGCATGGGGGCCTGGGTACTGTATGTATGCGCCATGAAAAATACTGATTGGTCAAGACTAACAGTAATTGTCCCGTTAATGTTACTTCTGGGTCGTCACAGTCCCTAAGATCCAATAAGTTGGGTAGTGTACGACCCAACGATCATCAATCAACAATAGTCCTGTATGTTGAATGGCTATGTCTCAAAATAGGGAAGCCCATTCCACTGGGTGTATCATTTATCCAATCACAATGGCCATATTGGGGCTATCTCCCATCTTCAAGCCATAGTGGCGCAACGTATTTCCGCCATGCTGCAGGCGGGCTGGAGCTTCTTCCCTTTCTGCAAGATGGCAATGGTAGCATCATCCAGCTCCGGCAAGACGTAGGTCAGTTGAGATCCGTCCTGAAAATACCACGATGTGATGTGGCCATGTTCATACCATCTGGTTATGACTAACAGTTTGCCATGGAAAATCCACCGTATGTTTAAGAACGGTAAACCATCTATTTCTATGGGCCATCTATACCATGGCGAACTGTTAAATAACCAGAGGGTAAGCTTTTCTGATAGCAACCACCCAACAAATAGAAAAGTCATGTATCAGGATTTTAGTAGGAGTTGACTTTTTGTTCTTTTTTTTGGGGCTTGCTATAAAGAACCAGAAATCCGCTGCTTGGCAGAACAAGTGTCAAGTTCACAGAGAAACTTTTGAAGACCACCTCGATGTGGATTCTCCTGGGACGGTCGCTGCGCCAGATGGGTGCTGTTTATACCATCCCCATTGGGGGTAAGTGTATTGTCGCACGTGTCCCACATTGCTAGGTTGTTATTGTGTTGTTTAAATAATTACCGCGTTTTAGAAAGCAGAAACATTCTGAAAATTGAGAAAGGGGTATATAGAGACAACACATATGATGGGAAATGATGGAAAATCATCGGATAAATGGGTGATATACTAGCCACAATGGGGATACAACGGGATGTTTCACAAATCAACAGAGTATTTGGATTTGTCCAGAAATACATGAGACCTCCAAATGACATTTTTCTTGGACACAAATGATGATTACCAATGAATTGTTGGGTTGTTCCTAAAAATGTTCAGGTACCCCGGCTGGATCTTTACCACGAGGTGTGGAACTTGGTGCAGTGCAAAGAAAACGGATTTGTTTTATGGAAATACGTTTTTTTTAAAGGGATTTAGGGATTGTTGACTTTAGAAAACAGATTCAAGATGATTTGAGGTTATTTTGAGGATGATTCCCCAATCCCAGTCCCATCATTTGTCGGCCCATGTAAAGTCGCTGCTGAAATTCTCCAGACCCGAAACAGCATCAGCCCTTGCCTAGTTTTATATGGGCGCAACTTCCAATAAGCCAAAAAAAATGGTTGAAGTTGAAATAAGTTGAAATAAGCCAACAAAATCGCCTGTGGTAATTCGTTTTAGTTTGCAACATCTGGAAAAATCACGGTCAAACTATGGCTGCTAATCTTCACCACGTGGGACAGCATCCTGGATAGGTAGCCCTGGTGCCCCACTTGGGGTATCCAAAGCAAGCGCTTGGTGGTTTCAAGTTCAACCCATCCTAAACTCTGACTTCGGACCACCGGCAGGGCCAAAAAAAAAATGGAAAGATCCACCATTTCTAATGGGAAAACTCACTATTTCGACTGGGCCATTTTCAATAGCAAACTGTAAACGTTGACCAGAGGGTATCACGGTATCACGTCATTTCTCCCAACTCCATCTACTGCCTAACTTTATGTGTTTCTTACCATTTCCTACAGACGGGTTGCCCTTGCTCGAACAGGCCAAAGCCATTATTTATCGATGATAAACTTCCCTGAAAATCACAAGATTTCCTGGTAACCCCCATGATTGCTGGTGTGGGAAACTCTTCGTAGCGAAACTTGGCTCTCCATGAGGAGGTTTCCATAAATGGAGGTACCCAAAAAATGGTTGGTTTATAATTTTCACATCCCATTAAAATGGATGATGTGGCTTTACCCCCATGACTTAGGAAACCTCTTGGTTTATAATGAACATCCCATTAAAATGGATATTAAAATGGATGATTTGGGGGTACCCCCATGACTTGACGGAAACCTCCATGACTAGCAGTGAATTCCCGAACATCCCAGAGGGCGATTTACCCGAAAAATCCGAGAAAAACCGTGGCACATGAGGTTTTTTCGGGGTTTAATGGTGGTTTTATGGTGGTAAACCATAGGAAAACCATAGGAAAACCATAGGAAAATGGTGGTAAAAAATGGTAGTTTAATGGTGTTTAACTAACAAAATGGAGAGATTTTACTGGGATTTAGCCTCTGGTAATTTGTTACATAGCTATTGAACATGGCCATAGAAATAGTGGATTTACCCATTAATAGCATGGTGATTTTCCATAGCTATGTAAACGTTTACCAGAGGGTATTGATCAATGGCCTGTTGATTACTATCATGGTTCATCAACCAGCATTGTTAACGAAATATTCATCAAACATATGGAAACAAAACTACTCTTAGTAAGCAACATCATAATTTAGTAACTAATAACTCGTAGCTAATCACGAATCACGAATGACTAATAACCTAATAACGACCTATAACAACTACATGACTAGGTGTCGACTTCCCATCCGCTCCAGAAAGAGACCCACGATCTCTTGGATCGCTTCGGCGGCACCCGGCAGCTTCATCCGGAGACGCAGCAGGGACGTGAGTTTCTTCCTGAACCAAGTGCTGGATGAAAGGTCACCAAAGTTATGAAAAAAAGGAAATAAAAAAACTTAGAAATCTGGGATGTCACTTGGATTCTCAGGTTTTACCCTCTGGTAATTTAACATAGCTATTGAAAATGGCCATAGAAATAGTGGATTTACCTATTAAAAATGGTGGATCTTTCCATAGCTATGTAAACGTTTACCAGAGGGTATGATATCTATAGACATCTATAGATATCTCTGATTAATAATTGATTCATATCTCGGATCTGAGGATTTCCAGCGATGGCCGGCACCGCACGCAGCATGGGAATCCGGCGCCATTGGAACAGATTCGATGTGTTTTTATCATGGCCAGTTTCATTTTTATCATATGGGCATGGATCAATACCTATTTTTATACCATATTTTTAGGGGGATATTCACATCCATTTTAACCCAGCTATTTTGATGTGAACAAAAAAGGGGTACTATTGGTTTTGACACACTGCCATATGATGTATTTTTAGTATTGACCATCCAATGACATCCATTCATTGCGGTCAATTTGACCCATAGCCATAGAAAATTCAGACGCACAACCGCGCTCGCGACCAGCATCCCAGTCGTCTGCCAGGAGTTGTTTGTCAGCATCGGTGTGGTGCCCAATTCTCATGTCCAAAAAAACCGCTACGGGAAGAACTTTGCACGGGAACGGAAGTAAAAATCGGATGATGTGTTTTTTTAATCAATGTAAATTGTTGTGAATCAATGGTGAGCAAATAGTATAACTATGGTAAATTGATAGTTACTAATGATGGTTTATCAGTTTATCAAATGACTAGGTCACCCCATTTCAGTCCCAAGGTCGTCCCAAGGTCGTCCCGATTCGGAACATGGGAAAGGTTGAGTCATTGGAGGATGGTTAGTCAACCAAAAAACATAGAAACATACGGAAAAAAAAATACCTATTACCATATTCATATGTTCATTTGTGTATATGATGGTTCTTTTCATGTTAATATATTATGTTATATTATGTTAGTTGTGCTTTTCTCTTTCTGGCAGTTGCGACAAAAGGTGTTTTTAAGTAACCCGGTACCCGTCTGTTCACACCAAAATAGCCGATTTTCCCGGATAATTGGATGTTCATCATCCACCAGTTCCTATTCTCTTCATTGTTCATATGAGCCATGGTCAATACTCACTATATGGTTGATGGTCATCCCATCCATAATAAGGATCCTTATAATGGTTATTATAAATCCCTATGAACCATTGGATGACTAGCCCCTATTAATGGTTATTAACCATGAGTATTGACCATAGCTCATATGGGTTTGTCCGAAAATACTGTACCCCAACAAATTGGATGACATGATGACAGTCACTTTGCCCAGCAGAGGGGTCCCATCCCCAACCACTCCCCAAAAACAAACCAAACTTCTGTGCGGACGCATCAGGAAGATCGGGGCGAACGAACTGCTCGCCTGCGCAGCGCCGTGTGGCTTAAAAAAACATGAGGTATACCCAAAAACCACCATGTTTATCATGTGATATAGGTTGCACAAAATGATGATATACCACTAGATTTACAGGGATTTACATCGGGCTACCCTACTTTTTTCACATAAACCCTGCAATTTCCGCTGAAAATCTTGGACGCTCTGGGAGTTGCCTGAGATAACCCTTCAGTTGAATTGTTGAACCATATTTGGGTTACTCATATTTCACAAAGTTTAAGCCATATAAAGAAATGTCCCAACTTATAGAAATGTGTGTTTGTTGTTACAACTTACAAAACTCCATATTTAAAAAAAGCCAATGAGCAGTTCTTTGCCGTAGAAATCTTGGCTGGTCACACCTCGGAACCCAACGGAACCCAACATGGCCAGCTGAAGATCCGAAAATCAGACGTCCTTTTTGAATCCAGCTTTCAAAAACCTAAAAACCATGCAATCACCAAGGACATATCCCACAAAAACGCATGTATGAACCCCATGTTTGCTGCTGATGTCCCAAATGTTTGGCAAACAAATAAACCCTTAAACTGCCCATTTCCGTTCGTTGTTTTCTACCTTTTTGTCCTGATTCATCGCCCAAAATCCCAATCATGTTCCAATAATTATCCCCAGAATCCGTCTAATGCTTGATGATGGTTCATGGCGCCAACAAAAAAACAAAAAAACTCCCAACAACTTCAAATATATATATATACCAAAAAACAAGAGAAAACTCCCAAAGAGCACAGAAAAGCCTCCATTTTCCTGGCCAAACAACGCCCCAACGTTTGCACCAACTTTCGGTGCCTCGCGACAGCAACTCCAGAGCCACTGAGGTCACCGAGGACGACGGAAGCTGAGGCACCAAGGCGAGGATTTCAGCGACTGTGTCCTGCCGTGGTGTTATTAATAGTTGATTGGGTACAGTACCATGGTTATATAATACACTATTAATGGTACATTATATTGTTATAGTACCCAATCACTATTATATGATGGTAATATTACCATGGTTATATATGTGATAATAGTAATAGTAATACATACATAGTGATATTCATAGTTCATAGTAACCATATATATATATGATAGATATAGTTGATATAGTTGATAGTGATATTATTAATGATGGCTATATATAGTTATAAATTACCCTTGGGTATATTTCCATGGCTATATAGTTATATATATATATATTGGGGGTTTCATAAATGGAGGTACCCCAAAATGGATGGTCTGTAATGGAAAATCCTATTAAAGTGGATGATTTGGGGGTACCCCTATTTCAGGAAACCCCTCTATATATTATGTACATCCTTAGTTTTTCTAAGTTGAGCAATAGCATGTAATAATCCAATAGTTGATTTACCTATGAAACATGGATTTTTTTCTCCATGTTGGTCTACCAGGTTGGATATGTTGGATTTTTCTCCCAACGAGGATCCAGTTGTAGGTACCTTCTTAGGAAGTACAACTGGGGTATGATGACAGTGTTGGGATCCCAGGGAGATTTACCAATGGATTTAGCTAACTGGATTAGTGGAAAAGTGAAACCTGAATTTTACTGATAATCATGATCATGTTTTTCAATAATGTCGTTGTTGTGTATATAGATATATAACTATATATACAATTATATATATATAATTATATATATATAATTATATATATATAATTATATTTTATAGAAATTTATAGATGAGTTTTCTTTTCTGTTGTTTCAAGCTCAAGATGTTGAGCAAAACATCTGGTATTTATAGTGTTGTTTGAATGCAACTGTTCAAACGCAATGCGACTGTTCGCAGCGTTTGTTTGACTTTAAGACCATGCCACAGGGCAAGCGCTTCCCCACAGGGCATCGGGTGTGTGGGGAGCTCATCAACTCCTTTCAATGAATAAAATCATCCTCCGTGGTTTCATTGGCTTTTTCACGGTAGGTTTCATGATAACAAGCGACAGAAAGGCCGACGTCCGACGTCCCTTCGCCCTGCCCGATCTGCCCGTCCCTTCGTCCTCTTTAAAGGAACGAATGGCGGACTTCACGTGTTGATTTGGATTCAGCACCTGTGACACGACTCAAGCAGCGATTGTGAGTCACTGGGATGAGTGGAAAACCAGGGAACAAGGGAAAATGGTGATATAATGGGGACGTAAAAATTGGGATATAATGGGATACAATATCATAAAAAAATGGTGATTAATGGTGATCTTAATGGTGATTATCCCAAAAAATGTCCCAATATTTATTTTTTAGATCCCAGGGGCTCCAAATGTTTGGTGATTTACATCATGGAATCACAGGATTTTCATCATGAGGATGGGCCATGGATAGCTATGTTAGATTACCAGAGCCCAAACTAGTCAACTGTAAACCGCTTTTGTTTCATGATTTTCATGGCTTGTAAAAAAAAAAACGGCTACATCTATAAGTTTATTATAGCTGTGATATTATCATGGCTTTAGATTCAGCTAGCATTTAAGGGATCGATTGGGCATGGCATGGTTCATTCTCACCGAGCTCGCCCGGCTGTGAGTTTCTCCTCATGGCTTTCCCTGGGAAATGATGGCTTTCCATGGCGACCCGGGGACCTGTAGTGAGATGCGACCATCATTCCATCCCATGGAAACATATCAAAAATGGTCCTTGAAGGAGGGTATCCTAAGCTCATTGGATTGGTTTAAGGGAAAATCTACAGGAAACCATGGTTTTTACCATCAAATATAGGGCTTTCCTGTAAATTTTCCCATCATCCAATTCTATGATAAGCATACTCCAGGAAAAAGCCCCATATTCAAATTACTTTACTTCGTGTGATCCCCACCATGACATTTATACATGTTCTTACTGGCACATCTTCTGGCATTCTATCTGACATATCTTCTGACATTCTATTTGGCATTCTATCTGGCATATCTTCTGGCATATCTTCTGGCATTCTATCTGGCATTCTATCTGGCAAATCTTCTGGCATTCTATCTGGCATATCTTCTGGCATTCTATCTGACATATCTTCTGGCATTCTATCTGGCATTCTATCTGGCATATCTTCTGGCATATATTCTGACATATCTTCTGGCATTCTATCTGGCATTCTATCTGGCATTCTATCTGGCATATCTTCTGAAATATCTTCTGGCATATCTATCTGGCATATCTTCTGGCATATTTTCTGGCATTCTACCTGGCAAATCTTCTGGCACTCTATCTGACATTTTATCTTCCTACATGAGGTCCGGCAGGGAACACTTGGCGTGGATACTCGCGGTTGAGGTCCGGCAGGGAACACTTGGCGTGGATGGTCGTGGTTGAGGTCCGGCAGGGAACACTGGGCGTGGATGGTCGTGGTTGAGGTCCGGCAGGGAACACTGGGCGTGGATGGTCGTGGTTGAGGTCCGGCAGGGAACACTGGGCGTGGATGGTCGTGGTTGAGGTCCGGCAGGGAACACTGGGCGTGGATGGTCGTGGTTGAGGTCCGACAGAGAACACTGTGGATCGCGAGTCGCAGTTGAGCAGGAGGACGAGGAGGACAACGAGAGGAGGAGGAGGAGGAGGAGGAGGAGGACCAGGCAACTTAGATAAAATCTAACAACCCTCACCTGGCAGGTGGGGAATTCCCCAGGAAAAACAGAGGATACTCGGATGATCCCAAATCATTGGGGACATTCCAAATATTTATTGTTCATTCCAAACAACTATCTTGTTCACCACTTTTTTAGAATATGTTATAACGAAGGTATTTAAAGATCTTGGGATTTTTTGTTGATACTTTTTTGGGGGATTGTTTGGAGTTTTGTTGTTTTTCTTGATTTGTTTCGATTTGTTTGGATGGTTTTCACACTTATTTGGATGTTTTTGGATTTGTTTGGAACTTTTCTTTTTTTGAACTTTTATTTTTCTTTTGATGTGTTTGATGTTATTGTAGATTTTTCTGGAAATTGTGGATTTGCTTTTTTTTTAAATATGTTTCTGATTTGAGTTTTTTGTGAATTGTTTGATTGATTAGTGTTTTAAAGTTGTTTTTGGATGTTTAAAGATTAGTTTGGAATGTTTGAACTTTTGTTTGTTTCTTTTGAGAATTTGTGTGAAAGAATAGCAGCTTTTAGGAGTGGCCCTGTTAGGAGTAGCCCAGGGCTAATGACCAAACCCCACCTTTCACCTCCAACGAGCACCTCCAACGACGCAGCGAAGCTCTGCATGTTTTCCACCGAACATCTTCGAATGTTAACTGGTTGGTGGTTTCAACCCCTCTGAAAAATATGAAAGTCAGTTGGGGTTACTATTCCCAACTGAATGGAAAAATAATCCAAACGTTCCAAACCACCAACCAGATATTGATGGGTAAATATACTGCATTGCTCATGAAAATTGAAAGGTTTCTAATAAAAATCCATCACCATGTTTCTTGGTTGAAATCCCCATGTTTCATTGTAAAATCCATATAGTGGTCATTCTTAAATCCAATCTGTTTCATGAATAAATTCAAATTCTTCATGATAAAATCCCCATAAATCCCCCATGTTTCATGGTTCAATGCCCATGTTTCTTGATCAAATCCAGACGTTTCCGAAAGTTAAATCCCTAATTTGTCATGGCTAAATCCCTCTGTTTTACATCCCAAACTGTTTCCCCATGTGTCATTCTGAAAAATCTCCAAAGTTCCACACATTCTGCCGGTGAAATTCACCCAGTTCTCACCCCGCCACGGCACTGCAGGAGTTGGCAATGGGCTGCCAGTCATCGGACTCTGCGGCTTAGTGCCCAGCCAGCGTTCGATGTTACAGCGCTCGTAGGTGTAACCGTCCTGGTTGCGGTGCGAAAATGGGAAGATATGAAGATACGAAGGAGTTCTTTGGTTTAATGAACAAATGGGAAGGTACCCTCTGGTAAACGTTTACATAGCTATGGAACATCACCATGTTTAATGGGAAAATCCACTATAAATGGTCATTTTCAATAGCTATGTTAAATTACCAGAGGGTATGATGTTTTTCCAATGTGTGTGGTGTTTCAGCTTTTTGGGCGGAAGATGCAGTAGAATCTGATTGAATTTGCTCAAAAACATCAGGCATAAATGGACATCCACCCCAAGGGCCACCTCTCTCAGCCACATCAACAAGGCTTTCCTGGCTCATGGAAAAAGGACAATGCATATGTTTAATGAATAGATCATTACATCAACACACCATGAGTTCTGTTTTCATCATTACATCAACACACCATGAGTTCTGTTTTCGTTAATAAATAATTCATTGATTCTATATATATAATATTATACAGTATACCCAATATATCCTAATATGTATATATATATATATAATCATGACATCAACAGACAAATTGTATATAGACATGTCCCAATGGATCATTGACTCCATAATCTCATGGTTCTTCCACTAGTAAATTTAGTTATCCCCCGGTCAACAAACTACAGTAATATGCCACCAAAATAGTCCTTGATTCTCCTCTGAATATCCCATTAGTATCCCATGGAATAATATGTAATCTCCCATTGAATTCTCATTTCTACTCCCATATCCGAGTCATATTTCTATTCCATGAATATCCAGATACCCTCTGGTAATTTAACATAGCTATGGAAAATCACCATTTTTAATGGGAAAATCCACTATTTCTATGGCCATTTTCAATAGCTATTTTGACATTACCAGAGGGTAAAATCCCTTTAGAATCTCCCATTCTACAGATCATGAATCATGGGATCTTCCCATTAAAATTTCCCATGAATTTCATGAATATCCCAGTCATTTTTTGATCACAATTAAAATATCCCATGCATATTAAAACCATATGGATATATATATATATGTATATATATATATATACACATAAACCATATATACACATAAACCATATATACACATATAAACCATATATATATAATTCGTAGCTCTTCCGTTCTTTTAAGGGCCACGTTTCTCCACATGTCGTCTCCGTCTACCGGGTTCTTAACGACTCGCGTCCTGTGCCACGACGGGATCCCACATGAGCTGCCGTGAGATGGGACAGCAGAACTCCGCTGGATCCGTGGTCAATCGCTTGACCTCGGACGAACAGACGGAGATGTTTGATCTTCTGAATGGTGATGGCTATATATCCCAATATCCCAAAGAGATATGTATATATATATATATGTGTGTGTGTATGTATATATAAGTGGGGAAAATAATAATTATTATTATTAATAATAATAATAAAAAGAACACCATTTGTTATAGTGCCAAGGTTTGAATCTGTTCTTGAATCGTGTCGATCTGTTTGGGTGCGTTACTGTATTATTAATAAAGATGATCATGGCATGAATGGTTCATGATTCATATCAATGATACCACTATAATGATGGAGTTTAGTGTCTTCCAAGATATATATATATTATTATATATATATATCCAATCAGCAGGGGTATTTTGATGGCTGACATCAGTGTTGGCATGGCGAGTATTGATATCTCAAGCTAAAAAGAGACAGGAAACCGATATCAAAGTTAACCCCTGATTGATAGACCCTGGTTGATTAATTTAAGTTCTGGGGGTAGTCGAAAAATGATAATCTGCTTATAAAATGGCACGGTTCCGCAGCCCCCCAAAGGGTCATTTTCATCTGGAGTTGAGTTTTTAACGAGGATAACAATTGTCATAATGATGATGAGAATGATAAAAAGGGATATTGATAACAATAACAATAAATGATGAAAACTAATGATAATGATAATAATAATGTGTGATAAATGTAAGAACTTATAATGATAATAACCAATAATGACAATAGCAAATAATATTGAAAGCAACAGCTCTATTTATAGCCACAAGAAGCCACATGTTTATCAACCAAATCCAGATTTACCCGGTTGGTCAGAACCCCTCCGCGGACCAATCTGCTGGTTCCAATCTGTGTGCGTATATAATTTTATATATATATATATATGTACACACACATACAATATATATATATATATATATATGTGTATTATATATATATGTGTATATATACACACACTTCTGTGGATAATATTCATTTCGAATCGGATTTCACTTGGATCAATTGGAATCAGAGTCGTGTCTCCCAGCATGTTCCAATCATCAAGACACCAGTGGCGCGCAGGCTTCTTCCCTAGCACTCTCCTGTCGGCTGGAAAATCACCGGAAGTGCGCCCTGGGAATTAGTGTGTCCTACAAATAATCGTATTAATGGTGTTCCAGGTGCTTTTTCAAGGAGGTTATAGACGATACTTACCTCAAAATTTCCGGATGTGCAACTGAAAAATCTATCTCTATAGTCTAAAAATGTGGTGAAAACTCGATTGCCAGGTGAGATTGCCAAATGATGACAATATGTAGTAATTTGGCTACAGCTATGACTGATCATACAGAACGCGATCCAAATTAGAGGTGATGGGCAAGCTAGTTTCATCCCCTTGGTCAAAGTTCAATCATTTCACGAGTCACAGTCCCCAGTTTTGGTCAAATGTAGTTCAATCATTTCACGAGTCACAGTCACAGTCTCCACGTTAGTTGGTTTTCCTTGGCCAGGGTCTCTGGGGAACATGCTGGTCTGGGAGACCCAAGTGATAGTCACGTTAGCACTGTAAAATTCGAAAACGCACGGTTACGTTAAATTACCGGAGAGTACCCACTTTAGCTATCTTATGCACGGTGTTCCGTGAGCGTCACCTTTCGGAAGGCTCCAACCACTATTTGACTACCACTTCAAGTGATATGTCATCCCATGTTTGTTGTTTCAGCTCCCATTCCTGTTGTTTCAATCCTTACACTTCGATGTTGCCACTTAAAGTCACTTAAATCATCATTTCTCTTCGGAACAAATATCCAGTTTGATCAAAACACCCATCTTTTCCGGGCAGCTCAACCTCTCCATGCCTTAGATTCTTAGATCCATCGGATGGAACGATCCTTCGGCTCCAGTTCCAGGGTTTCGAGAACCTCCTTGGGTGTGGCGTTCCAAATTTTGGAAATCACCTTAGACATGGCGTTTTTCGCTGATCGTCAGGAAAAACAAACCCAAAAGGGGGAGATATGTTGCTCCGTTCCGAGTAAAACTGGGGGATTTACATCGATTTACAGCTCAGCTCTAACTGACTTCCGGATGTTCTGGATCCTTTGGTTTTGACCTTCGGATTTTTGTTGATCTTCTGGGTGTAGAGAAAAAATGACAGATACAAATACGATCCCTGGTTGGTGGTTTTAACCATCTTGAAAAATATTAGTCAATGGGAAGGGTGACATCCCATATCAAATCCTAATATGATGATAATAATATGGAGGGTCGAAAAACATGGAGGTACCCCTTCATAGCTGGATGGTTTAGAATTCATGGAAAACCCATCCAAATGACAAATCGGGGTACCCAAATTTTGGGAAACCTCCATATGATGATAATTAATATCTGGGTAAAATCACTCACCTGAATTTGGGTAAACCCAGGTCAATCTCCATATGATAATATTTCACTCACCTGAATCTTGCGGCCTTTATATAAAGGGGATAATTTCCCTTTAAAACCATGGATTCACCAGGCTTCGGGAGAACAGTGGAACAGGTTTCGGTCGTGATGAAATCTACCCAGATATGATGATAATATATGATAATTAGATGCTGGTGTCGCGTTTCCATTTCCCGGGGGGAAGAATCTTGATCCACATGCACGGCTTTGGGAATGAACGGCTTGGGAAAACAAGATCCATCCACTACGTCCGAGTCCCATGGTTTCAAACCTTTAAAATGAGGTAAAACTGTAAACCCATATTTTGAAAAGAACCCACCTATGAAAGGATGGAACAATAATAATGATACATAATGATACATACATACGGAAATCATTAATCATATGGAGTACCTTGAGATCTAATGAAAAAAAAGATAAAGTTGTTTCCAATAGAAACCAGGCAAGAAAAAGTGATTTCGATGCCTGAAGTCTGGCTGCTTCTGGCCAAAAGAATGGCTACAATGAAACAGCTAAGCATTTTCAAAATACCACCAGTTTTTACCATTCCAATCACCTGGAAATTTCGAAGTTTCCATGCTTCCAGCGACCTTAACATCACCTCTCTTTCATCAAATCCCAAGGTGCCATCTCTCGGCGTTTCGAGGTCCCATTTTGGTGTCCCTCTTTTCGAATGGCCATTTTGGGGGGTGGTAAATCTCTCGCCAGGCAACATCGATGGAAACGCCCTCACGACCTGGACAAGTCTGTTTTTAACCACCGTTTGCAGTGCAAAAAAATCGTGTACCCTCCGGTAATCAAACATGGCAACTGGAAATCCACTATAAATGGAGTTTTTAATGGGAAAGTCAACTATAAATTGGTGATTTTCCATTGCCACGTTTGATTACCGGAGATTTTTTTTATTGCTAACTTTGCGAAAAAAAAAAAAACAACCCCGGATGGGTCAAAAAAAAAAACGTTACATTCATCCGAGGGGATGCTAACATCCGACAGGGTTCCTGATACGTCCTCGTTGAAAGAGGATCAACTACTATTTAGCCACCATGTTCAGTGGTTTTAGGATAAACCATGGCCTGAGTTGAACAATGGCAAACCAGAAAGTTTTTCAGTCCCGTTAAAATGTTCTTGTTGATTGGTGGTTTCAAACCCCCGAGGAAAAAAAATTGAACCAAAGCATCAGGTTCCGGAGGTTTTTTCGTTGGGAAAGTCGATATGAATTTCCAGACACAAATAAAACACAAACGGGTGATGTTCCGTTCTTTTAAGTGAATTTCACTTAAAAGCTCTAAATCAATCATCCTAAATTCTCATTGATGTTCTTGTTACACTTTTCTAGCCTTCCCTTTTTCAGTCGCGCAAAACATGGTCAATCGCATCTTCCGGTTGATCAAATCCCCAAAAAAAAACCATCTTTCAGTTGAGGAAATCCCTCAGTTCAACCAGAACAATCCTGCCCAAGGTACTGAGACGTCGGATACGCTCCAAGTCCTGGGGCCTCGGACGATGGTGAATGGTGATTCTATGGAGATTTTGAGGCTTGTTTAATGGGATGTTAGTGTTTTTTGGGGGGGATGTTACGATATTTTATGGGATGTTAGTGGGTTTTTTTAATGGGATTTTGTGATGTGTCATGGGATGTTGTGGGAATTTATGGGGTGGTTTGTGAATTTATTTGGATTTTAGGATACTTTTGGTGATTCTATTGGATTTTTGTATGGCATGTTTGGTGATTTTATGAGTTATGCGATGTTTTATGTGATTTTACAGCTGGTTTTTGATGAGACGTTTATGGATTTTATGTGATTTAAGGGATGTTTTTATGGATTTTATGGTGTGTAGATAGCTGGGATAGTAATGTTTCTGCGAGCTGAGGACCCCGTTGGAGAGCTAGCCGTTGACACGAATAACTTACGGTGAACTCAGGTTTATAGGAGATATAACACCCCTGTATTCATGGGGTTTACCAATAATAAACGATCCCCAAAAAAAATAGATGGCTGGTAAAAAAAAACTATCCCCAAATGGTAAGTTTTATTGGGTTTAATTACCACATTAATTGTCAGTGGGAACCGTTGGTCATTGTTTTAACCATCATGGGATTACTATGAAATATCTATGTTGTATCTAATGGTTCTTCGCTGGTAATAACTAACTTGCTTCAATCATGTATATTTCGTGAACCCGACTGGGAATGTTTTTCATATTGGCTAAAACTACGCTGCTAGGTTTATAATGGTTTTATCATGGTAATATAATGGTGATGTGATGGTGATGTGGTAGCAGAGCCCCAGTGGTCCTGAGGGTGAGGGGCAGACGCTAAGAGAAAGCTGCTGAGATCTGTTCCAGATCGTTACTCGCGTTGGAAAGAAAGTTTCAGCAGAGATCTAGAAGAGATCTGACCTTTCATTGGATTGGTTTAAGGGAAAATCTACAGGAAACCATGGTTTTTACCATCAAATATAGAGCTTTCCTGTAAATTTTCCCATCATCCAATTCTATGAACCTTGTGAAGATGAGTATTCCGACTTCCGACACCAATGAGTCCAAGCACTTCACCAGACACCACTCTGTGAATCCTGGAAGTGCTGTACCAGGCGCCAGCTGGGATGGTTTTTTGGAGATGGGGGACATTTGAACATTGGAACGACACAACTGTCTGTGTTTAGTATGTCGGGGCCACAGCCCACTACGTATGGACCTGGTGTGGATCCTTTGCGCCAAATGACCCCTGGGGAAACTCAACAACTCCCTGGGTGAACTTTGCAACAACTCATCTGGTACTTGGCAGAAAGCAGTGGTGTGACGTTTGCAATGCCACCTGGATTTTTAGATGGTGGCGAGAATGGTGAGAATCCTGATAAATGAGAATGGTGATTAGTGATAAGGATGATTGGTGGTTGTAACCCCGTTGAAAAAACTGCTGAGCTACTGATCTGACTATATATGTCTGTTCTTGACACATTTGAGGGAAAACTCCTGAAATAGTGTACCCAAGATTGTTCAAATCTGGATTTTGACAAAAATATAAAGAGTAGGCTGGCGAAATACTTAGAGATCTTATCCAATGAACATGAGGCTTGATCTAAGGAAATTCGGGATTCTGTCCAATCAACATGAAAATTCATCGAACAAACAGACCGAACAAATGACCTAACCAAAATGAGGGTTCCTCGGATCAACCTGCAATCATTGGTCACTGACCGAAAACATTCCAGTCAAATGCTAGCTGATCTTTTCGACCAGTTGCATCCCCTAGTTGTGAATCCAAGATGTCACGTATTCTGTCGGATACCTCCGAATGATTGCTAGGTTGCTCCCCATGATAGTTGGGTACTGTACCTCCCCATGACTGCTGTTCAATGACCCATCACCAGAGTGAAAGTGTTTCAGTTTCCCTTACTTTCTCTCTGTTTTTCTTGAGTTCTACATGTACATACATACGTGTGGTTGCATAGAAAGAGATAAAAAATGTAGAGATTCTACATATACTATAGATATACAAAGAGAGATAGAGATATATGGACAATTATGGACATATATAAAAGATGTACAGACATATATATATATACATAGACATATAAAGAAATATATAGAAATATATATATATATATAATGTATCAAATATATATATATATATGTGGAGGTATCTATATATATATATGTATATATATATATATTGTGAGTAGATAAAACTTCCCCACACTGGCAACGGGCCTCCTCCTCCAGTTCCTCAACCAGATCACTGTCGGACTCTTTTCCCAAAACAGGCAAGAGTCCCTCGTCACACACGGAGGCCAGCAAATCCTTAAATGAAATGGCTGTTTCTCCACGCACCAATGTTTTGGACCCCTGGTCCTTGCAGTTGCAAAAGAGTGGCCACACTCGCCAATTGCTCAAACACTGATACCTAAGGATATCCACCCACTTCCTCCCGCTAGGGTTCGCCTGAACCAAAGGTGCTACAACAGGGTTGTCTGGTTACCTGCAGGTGCATGGTGGTAAACATCGATCTGATTGGAATGCAATGACACGGATTCACATTCCCGAAAAATCAAAACTTTCGAGAAAACATGTGTCATTGCAAGTGCTGGAACTTCGATCCTGAGTCTCACCGCGCAGCCATCGCAGTCGGTTTCGTGCCGAAGCCCGACTCTTAAGGACTTCGAGTTCGTCATGTAATTTGTAATGTCCCAGTTTCAAGGTTTCTCTCAAGAAGCTATTTTCCATGACTTTGGTCAAGGCATCCGCTAGCTGAGCCCCTGAGTGCACCCATCGCAAGGAAACATGTTCATTCAATAAGTCCTTAATTGCCCTGGCTGTCAGCTGAGTGCGAAACTCCGCACAGTTGGGCATTGCCGTTCGACTCACTAGATCGAAAAGAGATTTACAGTCTGTTGCAGCAAAGGTTTCTGGGAGCTGTCTGGCATTCAGAGTGGCAGTGGTGTATGTCTCTGGAAGTTGTTTCAACGTTTGATGTGGGGATTTCCATTTGGTATTGGGATTAAGAATCCAAGCCCAACATAACCGGATCCATGAAAGGTGGTCAAGAACCGAATTGAGTGACGTGGTCTCTGCAGCTAAGGTACTTGTTACTACCCTTTGAATCTTTTTACAGCCCCATGATATGGCATTCACTGGACAGGTGACATTTCTCGCAATATCCTTATGGGTGGCCATAATTAGGGTTCCAGTATGGGAGTTGGGATTGCTCTTCGAAGCAAATGATGCATCGGAAAACGCAAGGAATCTTAGGTCATCGGTGTGAATCGACTGAATTTTGATTGTGACATCATGATGCTTTTTGGCTTCGTGAAGTGCTTGGTTGGCCGTTATCAGGTTCTCCACGGTGGCATTGTTAATTGAGGATTGTAAGTTGCTGAGTCGACTCGACAAGTCGGGCCTGGTGTGGACTGATGCGTATTGTAAGCTGCCAATTAAGGCACGGAGTTGTTGTCTCTCATCTTCCGTCACCTTCTCATCAGGTTGTTTGCGTCGATCAGTGGAAATTTTAATGGGGTCAATGGTTCTGACGTATTTGGATTGTGATAAATGAATTGTTCCATCTGATGATTGTTGTATGCCAATGCCTGTGAAAGTGAAGTTGTTAACGCGTTTGCTCACAAAAGGATATTTCTTTTCCAAAAGTTCAAGTTTGTGAAGGAACTGCTGATTTCCTGCACACAGCCCGTCGTCCACATGGAGTCCCAAGATTCCATCAGGCATCAGAGTCTCACGGTTTCGCAAGACAAACAGGCATGGATCAAACGGTGATTGTTCAAAGCCTAAGGTCACTAGTTCTTCCAGGATCGCTTGGTACCACATGAACGGTGCATCCACCAAGCCATAGGCTCCTTTCTCCAGTTTGCAAATTTCTTGAGGGGACAATTTCATCATCTGTATTATTTCAGGCACTGGTTCTATAGCAAGGACCCTATCCTTTTGGTTTTTCCCTTGTAGAAACGCAGCCTTAATATCAAATGATCGGAGTGTCCACTTCATAGAAGAAACAAATTGGAGGAGTAACATTTTTGAATGTCTACCCAGTGTTGGTGAATCTCGGGTTACTTCATCTAGTTTGGGGTCTAGGTATCCAAGAATTACCAGTCTAGCTTTGGCCTTGTAGTTTTTGGTACCTTTCATCTGTTCCTTCTCAACATCATCAATTGACTTCCATGTTAGAATCCATCGGCATCTGAGGATTTGGTCTTTAGGGACCTGATCTCTGAGGATACGGGATATGGTACCAGTTCGCAACCAATTTTGAACTTCTTGGGTTTTTGCCTTTTGGAATTCTGCCTTTTCTTCGGGTGTTAATTGTGTCAATTTCACTTCTGCCCTTTGACGTTTTGCAGCTGAAGCGATGAAAGCGCATTCCATGGGATTCTCTTCCTGTCTCCATTGATGGATTTCATGGTCTGTCACATAGATCTCGCATTGCCAGGCTTGGTCGGACTGCAGTTCCAAGGATTCGGGTTCCATGTCATGGCAATGCAGTGCGTCGCATACTAGGTCATCGTCGGCTCCGTCAGCACCATCAGGGATTGGTGTATTTTGAGCTGTGAATTCCCTAGCCATATCCCTGGTAGGATCTAGTACATTTTCGGGGTTTGGTGGTATCCCATGACTCCCTGATGGAGTGGAGTTACTCCCTGTTGCCCCAGGTTCAGCATCGGGCTGATTTTCTGAGTGGCTATCTTGGGATGATGGATTATTCATTTCAGGGTTATTTTGTGGAGGGTTATTGTTAGGATTATGGGCTGTGGCAGGTATAGGTGGTGGGTCGGCAGCTGGAAGTTGTACATCTTGATATGGTATGGTTCTGTTGGTAGTCTGATTGGTCCTGTTTTGGGGTAACTGCTGAGCAATCTGTGAGACTGATGGTTCATTCGGGAGAATGACGATGTTCCTGGCTTCCATTGCTGACACTGGCCTCACATGTTCTGGAGCGGCTCTATACAGCTTACTTGTCATGGATGTCCATATTGTTTGGGGGTTTTCATGAACAACAACCTTCATAGGTCCAGTCCATTGGCCGGGGTTCGCTCCTTTACCTTCTCGCCATACCATTACCCATTCCCCTGGGTTATATTGTTGTGTGTTACCATGGGATTTTCTGAGAATGGCTTTTCTCAGGGCGGAGTCGTTGTCGGCCATGACAAATGCACGTCGTGCACTTTCCCTTCTCGCCAGTTGCTGTCTGAATTGGACACCCTGCGAGGTTTCTGCATCTGCCAACATGTGAGCTGGAAGGAGTTCGTCACTACAAATGGAGCCAGGAATTCGAGTCTGCTTTCCTAGAACTAAAACTTCTGGTGAATACCCCTTTCGGATGCTGAATGCGTTCTTGGCCTGGACGCACCACCATAGCCCTTGTTTTAGCTCTATGTAGGAATTGATGGGATGATCCTTCTCATACTTGGTGAGCATGTTTTGCAGGATTGCTCCATGTCTTTCAGCTTTACCATTCTGGAAGTGGGCTTCAGTGCTGATTGTTGTCACTCGCAGGTTGTTGGCCTGTGCAAATTGGCTGAAACTCTCGGAGTTAAATTCTGTGGCGGCATCCACTATTAACTCGCTGGGAGTGCCTGCCCAGCTGAGCCAGCTTTGCGTGAAACAGTCTATGACTGCCTCTGCAGCACGAGAAGGAGCAGCGCAGGCTACTTGGAAACTCGTGGACCAATCAACAAAGTGATAAAAATGAAACCCTTGACCCTGAGCATTAACCCATGTTACCCCGTCAGCACAAACCCTGTCGTTAAAGTCTAAATCATCTCTGAGTTTCCCTGGTGATCCAGCTTTCGGTTTCATCTGGGACTGGCAGGTCGAGCACTTCAGCTCGAGTGCAGCTCGGGCTACTTCAGGACGAAAACCCTGCTGACGGATGATACTGCTGAACTTTTCGGGATTGGGATGTCCAAGGTTCTTGTGGGCACGGATGAGTGCTTGTTGTTCTTCCGTGGTCAGACTGGTGAAGGTCTTGCTTTGTCTCATGTTCCCCAGATCCATCTGCTGAGTCTCCGTCAGTCCACTCTGTGGGTCGGGACTGCTTGATTCGCCTGCATTTGGCGCTTCGGCCAATGGGTTTTCACTTGAATTTGATTGCACAGTCATCGGAGCTTCTGGCCGAGGAGCTATCGATGGAGATGCAGTTGCAAGATTGCAAGCAAAGACCGTTATATTCAGGCGGCATGCATGTGACGGACGAATCAGTTGACGTTTGGCCAAGTTTTCCCAAAGTTCCCAATCATCTTCTGCTTTCATCATTCCAGTTGATCTTTCAATGAAGATACTTCTTCGATATGGGGCTTCCCCTTTGGATACATTTTCTGGTGGAGCAAGGGTTCTATTGGTACCCCTGCATGCGACTATTGTTACAACCTTCTTATCGAGAATGAGTTGCTGAATAGTATTCACAATTTTGGGATCCGTCACAACCACCTTGCCTACCCTGGGTGCCAATTTTTGTACATCATCAAACACATCTTTCCACATCTGATCAACATTTAAGTTGGTGGTTTTTCCTGTGAACCTGGTGCGTTTTCCCCATGGTAAGTCTGTGATTTCTCTGGCACGGATGAGCTTCGGTCTTGCTTGAAGTCCACGGCGTGGTCTTTTCGCGGGCCGCTCGCTTGAAGCGGTTTCACCTGCCAACGTCCAGTTCCACAGGCATTGGTCTTCCTCACTGCGGTATGGAAGTTCCTTGGGAATTTGTACACGACACAAGTTCTTGGCAACCCTTCTAGCAAACTTTCGGGGATAATTTTCTGTGAAAGTGGACCGGTTCACACTTTTTCCATGGAATAGGCATGTTCCTTCGATCTGTTGATGTTGATGATTCCCTTGACATTTGAGACCATGCATGTCCTGGTACATGTTGCGCGATGATGTCATGATTGTTAAAGCTTTTCGAATGTGTAACTGAGTGTTGGGATCAATGAGGTTACCGGCAGTGCACAGATCTACTTCCATGGCTAACAAATGCTGTCTGACTTCTTGCAAGTACGGTAACCGAAACATGTGGGACCCCTGCGGCTGTTCCCAATGAAAATGATTACCATGGCTTCTTTGGTGACGCATGAGTACCACCCCCAGAGCTACTTGGTCCAGATGTTGAAGTCTACTTTGTTGGAGGGAATCCCAAGCTTGTATGGATTTACTGCCGTTAAGGTTGGACCATCCACTCCAGGGTCCGCACTTGGGGCTAAACCAAATGTGCCTGGGTCGATACTTCAAAACGACCTGGAACAGTTTCTGGCGGCCTTCTGGTGCCTGTAGGTCACCTTCTGCTAAACCGAATCGCATGGCTCTATGGCCCAGCTGTATGCATTGGTGAGTCAGTTGGCTCTGAGGATTACAAAACACTTCCAAAACATCGCATCTGGGAGTCGAGGTTGGGCTGTGTGTGTTTTGACATGCCTGCAATTCACGCGACAACTGTTTGATCAACTTGTTGAACATGTCTCTTTCTACATTGGTCTCGGGTGCCTCACACAAATTGTCATTCACATGATCCTCAAGATCACCTGCATACAGGGATTGAGCCCAGCTGGGGCATGAATCTATTGGTCCTCCGGCGTGGGACCTGGATTCTCCAGGTGGGCCAGAATTCGGCTCAGAGCATCTTCCATGTGCAGCATCCTGGTCTCCAAGTGTTGAACTTGATTCCCCGGCACCTCGACGGCAGGGATGGACATCTCCTCCTCCGCCGACAGTAGCTCGAAGAGCTCTTCCTCTTCCATGTTGGGCATGGTCGCCACTGGGGCTTGGTAGATCTGGCGGGGCGCCGCCTTGGGCTTTGTCTTCGGTTTCATGGCTGACGTCTTCGGCCCGGCATTCAGAGGGATGTTCGTGCCATCGAGTTCGGCACGCTCGATCTTGAGCTGTACATAATGGAGGAATCGTTGGTGACTTTCCTTTGCCGACTTCTCGTACTTGTTGATGAACCATGTTACCCAATCTTCATGGCGTTCCCATACTTCCTGATACTTCAGGCCCAATTGGGCTTGTCCGAAATCTATCACACTGTCCTCCAGCTGCTTCATGCTCATGTGGTCGAAATTGAACTTGGGTGTCTCTCCTGGCACTTGGAGAGCTTTCAGACGCATGCTCAAGGTGGACATGGCGAACTCTGGTCGGAATCCTGAAGCTCTTCGCAAATTGGGCGTGGTTTGAGCACCGATGATCTACCGAATGCATCTGTTCTGTGCACTTTTGGTGCTCACTGGCTGTGATATGGGTGATGCCTTGTGGGTTGGCATCTTTCGCATCTTCGTGTGGGTTCTGTGGAGTGCATGTATGAGGTGATGTTTGTGAACATGAAGTTACCTGAAAATCGTCAGTTGCTGGTGTTGAGATGAATGAGTCGGTGGTCTTGTCATGTGGTACATTGAACGTTGCATTGATATCAGGCTGATGGCAAACTTTTGGCACTTCGGAAACTTGATGCGTCTCTGCGGCCTGCTGGGACACTTTCGTATCCACTAGGTCGTTCAGGTCCAAAAGAAACAATCCCTTTTCTGTGAGCTGGATGGGAATGGTCTTTGACACCTTAGTTGCATGAATCACCTTCTGACTTGTATCAATTACGGCCCCCATCGCACGCAAAAGGGTGTTTGACAAAAGCAGGGGAGTCGATCCTGGCACAATTGCAATCCTAAGCCACATTCCAAAGACTGGAAGTACCAAGGCTTGTTCGCTACGTAGAATCCCCTGATTGCCAAACCTGAAAGTTATCGAACATGGACATCGACGAACCAGTTTTCTGACATGACTATTGAGACCATTCAACAAACCTTGAACCAATTGACTACCGATAACTGTCTTTGTGGCTCCTAGATCGACAACCCCCATGCTACTGTACGTGGCAAAAAGAGCTGGTTATTCGCTATCGGCAGATTCACTCGGTTGGATCTTGGCTGATGCTGAATGGGCTGCAAGGCTTCTTCGCAATTTGGTCTTTGCGAACTCGATCGGATCTTCACTCCTGGGCTTGTGTTGACCATTGGAAAAGCCTTTGGTCTTATGCCATGTCATGAGTGCTTGCTTCAACCTACTTTTTGGGTTATGATCATCATTTACCCCATTTTGACAAGTGAAACAATATCCCATATTAAGGTGAGCTTCATCCATAGGACCCTCAAGTGCGGGCAGGTTGAGGAATTCCAGTGGCAGGCCATCGGATTGGCTGTCTTGGACTTGGACAAACGAGGCCGATGCTTGAGGACGACTGCCTGCACTGGTCTCATGTCTGGTGGGACATTCAGCTTTCCAGTGTCCTATCCTTCCACACAATCGGCAATGGGAAGACAGGATCCTCTGTTGCAGCGACTTGCGATTGGACTGGTGTCCTTTCTGGAATTTGCCCTTCACCCCTTTGAAGGTCGGTTTTCCTTTCCCTTTGGAGGGAGGCCAGAATCCCCTTGATTTCACTTTGTCACTTAATCGCTTTCTGGCTTCGGCGTATGCATTGAAGGCACTAGCTAGTTCTTCATCATTTTGCAAAACTTCCGATGCAGCGACTTCGAAATCAGTAATCAGGACGGCGTCTTCGTCCCCTTCCTGACACAGGGCTTCAATGGCATCCTCTTCGGTGAAGTCTTCACCTGTCTCTGCATGCAGTGTGTTCTGTGGTTCCTCCATGTCCATGTTGTCAGACATGAAAGTAGAGGCATCATACGTCTTCAGTTTTCCAGTTTTCTTCCCGGATGTCATCTCCTGGAAGAATCCAGCCCCTAACATGCGGACTGCTGCTGAGACCTTGGTCATGGTGAGCTTGCCGTCAGTGCTAGTTTCGCAATCTAACACAACCCGTTTCTTGTCCTCAGCACTCAGATTTGACCCTCGAAGTGTAATGTACGCCTGTAGGTCTTGGATATCCATGCTCTTGCTGGACAATTCCTGCCAGAGAATGTCGGCCCTGGCAAGATACGAGTCATTGGTTTCATCACTTCGTTGTGCACATCGAAACAAAGCACGCTCGGCTGCTTCATACTTTCTCTCCAATGGGATCTGTCCCCACTGTCCTCCTAGGAGTTCGATGATTTTCTGAATCGATTTCTTCTCATTGGATGTCACTTCTGAACTGTGCAGTTGTAACTTCTGGAATGCGGTACCTGAACAACCCAAAATGAGTCTTGTTGCAAGTTCTGTCCATTTTCCTTCCGGCCACATGTTCATCAACAATTGAACCTTCTTGGTGTATTCTAGAATTTCATCTTTGGCAGGATCGAAAGTTGGTACCAGGCTTGCAAGCTGATTTGGGACTAACGTTGTGGTGGTGCTTGGATCTCCACCATCGCTAGCTTCAGGCATGTCTTTCCACCTCCCTGGAACCTAGCGGCGTGAGCCTGCTGGCTCCGCTACCAATGTGAGTAGATAAAACTTCCCCACACTGGCAACGGGCCTCCTCCTCCAGTTCCTCAACCAGATCACTGTCGGACTCTTTTCCCAAAACAGGCAAGAGTCCCTCGTCACACACGGAGGCCAGCAAATCCTTAAATGAAATGGCTGTTTCTCCACGCACCAATGTTTTGGACCCCTGGTCCTTGCAGTTGCAAAAGAGTGGCCACACTCGCCAATTGCTCAAACACTGATACCTAAGGATATCCACCCACTTCCTCCCGCTAGGGTTCGCCTGAACCAAAGGTGCTACAACAGGGTTGTCTGGTTACCTGCAGGTGCATGGTGGTAAACATCGATCTGATTGGAATGCAATGACACGGATTCACAATACATATATATATGTATATATATATATATGTACATACAGAGAGAAATAGATGGAGAGAACGGCCGAGTGGCCCAATTCTTGCCCGGGAACTTCCCGCAGATCCAGGCTCCTCAGGGGCATGTTCAAATGGTGTTGTAATGGTTCAAGCATGGTTAACCCAGTGGTTAAAAAATGGTTTGTTTATTAATGTAATGGTCATTCCATGGATAATAATGTATCCATTAACAAATCAATGTCTCTGATTATATCGAATATAATACATGACCATATATATATATAAAGATACATCATTAACGGATTAAAAAACAACAATAATGGCAATTAAAGGGCCGGTCCTGGAATATGCATGGGATCATAAAACTCCCATTTTTTTGGGTTGTCTGAAAATAGTGTAGCCCTAAATCCATCGGATGATCATCATTTTCTCATTGGGGGTATATCCCATTTTCAGACACACTACCGGTGAATGTAATGGTCAAAACATGGTTACCCCCGCAGTTTTTTAAAAAACGGTGTATAGCAATGGCTGAGCATGGGAAAATTACTGGGGATATACTGGTGGCCCACCCAATGGTGAGTGATTAACCCAATCCTTTCTAGTGGTTGATACCCTATGGTAATTTAACATAACTATGGAAAATCACCATTTTCAATGGGTAAATCCACTATAAATGGGCAATTTTCAATAGCTATGTTAGTTTACCGGAGGGTCGTGTGCATGATATGGGAATAGAATGTGGATGTAATGACGGGCAAGGGATGGCAAATCACCATCATTCATAGGTAAATCATCGAACTATATACATTGGCCATGTTTATCCATTTTCCGTGTCTATGGATGATTTACAGTACCTATTTAAAAAGTCATGAACATTGTGATTTTCCAGTTCGCAAACCGTTGATCACTGGATTGGTTTACATGAAAATCGTTCCTTTGATGGTAAAAAAACATAGTTTCCGATGAAGATTTTCCCCAACAAAACAATCCAATACAGGTACTCACCCCCGGACTTCGCATGATTATGTATGATAAGTTATTCCCAAAATCTAAGTTGGTTTTCCCATGTTTTCCCAACTAAGTTAGTCATTCCCATCGACTTCCTTTGAGTTTGGGATCCCCAATGCATCCATCCTCCCCGCCCTGCCGCGCCACCGGTGGGTAGAACGGCGATGACGCTGCCGCTGCCGCTGCAGCTGAGAGTCGCGGCCGGACCGGCGGCTCCTGGGGAATCCCTGGGTTTGGTAACTTTGGGGGTTGCGAGACCCTGGGAATCTTAACTGCTTAAACTTTGCTTAATCTTACTTGCCTAAATCTGCGGGTGCGGGGCTCGATCTGGGAAAGTTGTCGACAAAAAGTGCACAGGACTGTAGCTAGGCTCGATTTGCACATGAACATGTTCAAAGTCTGACATTCTCAATTCTCGGAGCACTTTTGGAAGATGAGATCGGCAAAATGCGCACGAGACTGCAGCGAGAGCTCGATTTGCACTTCAAACTGTTGAAAAACTGACGGTTTCGGAGCGGCGCGGAATCGTCCCCGTTCGCACAAATGTCACGCTGCTCCTGCTATTCGGGTTTGCAAGCGGCTGTCACCAAAAGCATTGGCACGGCTGCGTGCAGCCAAGCATGAGTGATGTTCGGGCGCTCCTGGAAAGCGGGATTGCAGCTGGAGGTTGCGAAACGCAATGTAAGAGTTGCGCAAAAGGTAGTTTTTTGACTATATTGCGACCAAGGGCAATCTTTTAATCATGTCATCAGCATGTCAATACATGTTGTCATCATCCCGCGTGCTGGAGCAGTAGAGAAGAGTAAGCGTTCGGGAACGTGATAATTCAGAGGTGAAAACGTAGTCGGGCGCGAAACCGCATGTTTTTTTCGGGTCATGTGGCTTCTGGGGTCGCCAAAGTAGGGTCTCTGTTTCCGCGGGTGCGGGGCTCGATCTCGGAAAGTTGTCGACACCCCTTCCACGGGCGACCAGTCCGTAAGCAAGCTTTCATAGTATCGCACTGCAATGCACGCAATGTTTCTTCTTCTCACTGCAAGTATTGAACCAAAGCATTGAAAGCCATGGTCCCAACGCGCAATGTCCAGAGAGACTCTCTCTGCGCGCACCTTGCGGGGTCCGGAACGACTCTCACATGCCGCATTCGCGTCAAAGAAGTTTCTGAATTCTTCTCAGGTGATGCATGCTCAGCGATGCAGCAGTCAAGCTTCCGAGTCATGGACCCGCGCATTCATTCTTTTCATGATTTGTTTGCTCCTTCCTTCACTCAAAGAGTTCTTTCACTTAGTTATTCGCTCCTTCGTTAATGCACTCATTCCTTCATTCATTCATTAGTTCATTCATTCATTTCATTCATTCTTTCTTTCTATCATTTCATTTCATTCCATTCCATTCCATTCCATTCCATTTCATTCATTCATTCATTCATTCATGCATTCTTTCATGCACAAGTGCATTCATTCTTTCATTCATTCCTTCCTCCCTTCATTCCTTCATTCCTTCACCTATTTATTCAGGCTTTCTTTGGCTGAGAGCCGATTTCCTACAAGCTCTCTTCTTCCTAGAGTCATTTCCTATTTTAAAACTTCCGCCCCGGCGCGTGCCAGGCACTATCTGGTAAATAATGATTGATGATTATAGGGGTCTTAACCTAATATCAAACTGAATAAAACATGGTTGGTTGATGTTTACCCTGTGGTAAACTAAGAGTTTGCTATGGAAGCCATGGTCCATTTAGTTCCGTTGATTTGATACCTATTTAAATGGTGATTCTTCAGTTCGCTATGTTAGTTTACTGGAAGATATCTGCTTAAGAAACATAGGATTAAACCCAGTTAGATTCAGGGGCAAAAAAATGGTAATATCTAGGATGCTTATCCATGTACCTGCAAAAAATGGGGGGGGAACCCCCCTGAAATGCAGGGCTTCATTATCATTGTTTTGTTTGAAAATTGCAAGAATTGCGAATATACCTGATTTTTTTTATAATCAAGTGGACAATACTGGACCGATCTATCTATATACCTATCGACCCACCTACCATTATCTACCACGATCTACCACTATCTACCTATCTATCTATCGATTATATCCACGTATCCCAAAGCCATTCATGGATAAATCCCCATTTTGAGCCATACCCACTTGTTGCCTATGAACCCCTATTGTTGTTGGCGAAAACCGGAATCCACCCCGTTTCTTAACCATTGGATGAGATGCTTCCCCCAGACCCAAGCCCAATCTTTTGTTGTAAAAAAAAAAACGGTCGTTTCCAACATGTTTCGCCTTCGATCTTAGACACTCCAGTTTATCTCGCATTGTTCATATATATATATAATCATAATATATATATATATATATAATTACATATTATATCACCCTAGTTGCAGCAAAAGATCAGTTGATACTAAACTCCAAATCACCAGTTGTCCACATGTCGATGCTTCAACAATCTCAAAACAAAAAACAAAAAAAACATCAATACACCCCATATTAGTTGATGCTTCAACAGTGTGAAAAACCACCCATGTTCAGCTGGTGCAGGATTTACCATCCACAGTATATATCTATGGGTAAATGAGAATATTTCACTCACCTGAATTGTTGGGCCACTAAAGGGGATGATTACATATCATTTACCCAGATATATACATATATATATGTGTGTGTGTGATTTAAATATATATATATGTATATGATTTACCCTCTGGTTATGACTAACAGTTCGCCATGGTATAGATGGGCCATAGAAATAGATGGTTTACCGTTCTTAAACATGGGTGGAGTTCCATGGCTATGTTAGTCATAACCAGATGGTATATGATTTATATTATATATGATTTATGATACATACAATGTGAGGCCCCCAAGATAGCTAAGTTGGTTTATAACTCCAATAACTATGGTTTTATGGTAATTATAACTATAGTTACTGGGGCTTACAAACCAACTTATAACTGGGGGGCCTCACATTGTACTTTTTATGATACCATCCACTGTTTGGTGGCTCCCCATCTCCCCAACGTCCACCTTCTTCTTCTTTCCCTTCGTCATGCCACACAGCTGCGGCTGAGCCAAAGTTTCGGCGGTTCACTCGGCAAAATCCATGGAGTCTGAAGGGAAGCCCAGGACAGGACAAGCTGGTTTTAGAGGTGGAAACAGCTGGTTGTCCAATCAAAGTGTGACCAATCCTGAGGGAAAACAAAGCTGAGAGTCTGAGAGTCAAGACTCTGATTTTTTGTGAAACTCTGTGGGTGTCCACCCCGAGTGTTCAATTTGGGGATAATTGGTTTGTCCCAGGATTCTGGTCCGGCTCAGGGGCACCAGTGGAACCGCAGCTCATGTTCAGATCAGATTTGAATCGTCTTCACCTGACGATTTCAGGCAATTTTGGGACAGTTATCACAGAATTGGATGCTGGGAAAATTTACAGGAAACCCCTATATTTGATGGTAAAACCCATGGTTTCCTGTAGATTTTCCCTTAAATCCATTGAAGTTATCCTTACTAACCATCATTTCTAGTGACACGTTGGTCACGTGGTGAAAAATTTATCCAAATAAGATTCCATTTGAGCCATTGCCAAGCTCAGGGATTCATGCTTCACCAGGCTGGTCTTTTGGGAGGAAACCATGTGTGTCTTACAATTAAATCTTGGGTTTCGGCAGGTTTCCCGTAAGATCTTATGTCAGTTCTTGGAATGTTGACATTCGCAAAAAGTCTATGGAACCCTCTGGGTAGAAAAAAAAAAGAACCGACACCAAATAAACATGTGCAATTTATTACGTACCATGGTTGTGCCATTAGTGGATTATACTCTTCCGGCACTAAGCTGTGGGATGCATCTTAGCTATTTCTCCAAATCTCCAGGGGGCAAATCACCACATCGTGCTTAAAAAACGTAGTCCTAATAAAAGCCTATAAGAAAAGGAAAAATTGGGGTATCCCTCATGTTTGGACAAAGCCATATTCATGATTCATCGTTGATGCTTAAAATCTTCCCCGCCTCATAGATCTCCCATTCTGGCAAAAAAAACATGTAGAGTTGGTGAACTCCATCCTTTTTCCAAGTCCCATAGATTCCTTAGATACCCTGCAAAAATAAAATTCTTAGCCCGTGAACGTACATAATCCCATTGATATATATATATATCGATTTACCAAAAATTATCCTGTTGGATATATATATATTGATATATATTGATAATCAGATAATCCCATTGACTATTGGTGACATATTAGTGATCCCATTGATACTCCCATTGATTATTGATATAATATATATATAGTTATATTGATTTACCAAAAATGGGTTTATCTATATAATTGAGACAATAATGGTTCATAATCATAATGGTTAATAATCATATTACTATGAACCATGATTATAATATAATATAATATAGTTATGATAATAATGATAATTACTAGAAACACAATAATCATAATCATAATGGTTTATATCATTATTTCGGATGAGTTTCTACCCATCTGACGTCGTTTCGGCCCCCCGTGAGATCCATCCCATCATCCTCTCGGGCTCCGTCCGCTTGAGCCTCCGCCACGGCCTCGAAAAGTGATCGATTTTGTGAACATATTGGGATTTACCATGATTTAATTTAATGAGACTTTATGGTATTTAGGTGTGTATATATATATATGTATATATTATAATGTGATTGTTTATGGGATATCGTTTGTGAAGCGTAGCGTTTGCCATGGTAGCTAGAGGCTAAATCCTATGATATCCCACGAAAAATTCCCATGATATCCCCATATCATGCAAAATAAGGGTTAAACACGTCGTTCATCATGTTGGAAAGTCTTGAATAGCTAAATTACCCTCTGGTTATTTAACAGTTTGCTATGGAAGCCATGGCCATTTACACATGATTTTCCCAGCTAGAAACCTCCATTTATAATGGATTTTCCATAGCTATGTTAAATAACCCGATGGTAAGGTTGATTTTTGATGATTTACCTATTAAGAATGGTGATTTCCCATGGCTACGTTAAATAACCAGAGGGTAAATTAAGGTTTAACGATCGAACATGGCTCGGACTGTCCGTTGGTGAAATGACGAACCGACTGGGCTGGGGGATGGGGAAGTTGCTAGACATAGTAACTAGTTTCGCCGTGGTTTATTTCATGGATGTATATCTGATAATATCTAATAATATCTAATAATATACATATTATATATATATATGTTATATATGTATCTCACCTCAGTTTTTTCTCCACATCTTTCCCAAGGAACCAACAACCCCGTCCACCTTGCTGAGGCGGTCCAAGCGCCAAATGTAAAGCTTGGAGCGACTGCTGGTGACCAACCACTCCATCTCGGGACCTGGAAAGGAGGTCCCTACAGCACCAAGGGGATGATCCTCTGATATCCGTGTCCTGCAAGGTGGTGAATTCCAGTGGCTATGGAAAGTCATAAAAGCATATAAAAGCCATGTTCCAAACCACCAACCAGAAGATATCTGATTATAATCTAATGGGTATCAATGGGGATATGTCATGGGAATAATGGGAATATCCAATCAAAAAATGTGGTGAATTTGTAAATGAAGATAATCCAATATATCTGGTTGGTGGTTTTTCGCCCTACCCCTCTGAAAAATCATGGAGGGAGTGAAAGTCAGTTGGGATGATTATTCCATTCCCAACTGAATGGAAATTCATAAAATTCCATGGTTCCAAACCACCAACCAGATGAGAAGATATGAAATTTCATGGAACATCATGTGGTATGATGAGGATTTCATGGTATATTTCATGGAAATACTGGGAATAACATCGGGCAATTTCTTGCCGTGTGCAATGGTATAGCCCTTTGAGTGTGATGGATATTGCAGCTAGAATGCTGACAAATTTGAGCCACCATCTTTGGCGGAAGAATACAAGAGGCAAAAAATAAGCTTACATAGTTTGCCAACAATAAACGGCTCATCTGCAGTAAAAATATGTTGAAAACAGCAGACCCTGTTGGTTGCCTATTCTAAGCCTAAGCATTGGCAACATCCGCACACAACGCAGCGGTGGGCAGCAAACTCCTGCACCGCTGTTTTTTCGCTTCTTTGGAACTCTCCTGTTCAGCAGATGCGGCAGTTTCTCAGCAGGTGCGGAAGCTGCCTAGCGGCCTAGCATCGAGCGCAAGAAAACGACAGTTCTTCATGATCAACCCCTTCGATTCTGAAAAAAACATCCAAGACAGACTACGAAATGGATGGCACAACATCACAGAAGTTCTCAAATTTGGGTTCTGAAGGATTCTAAAAGCTTGGGGGTGATCTGCGATTTGTGCAATTGGATCCAAAAAAATGGCCTGCTGTGCTTCGCATCAGCTACCAAGGCGGCGGCTCCGACTTCTGTTCATGACGAATGGAAGTCATTAACCACCGCGAGTCTCGAATACAATTCCTCAAAGCCATATGCTTTTTAGCTCACTTTGAGATCTCTGAGCCTTACTGGAATCCACCGGGTCACCAAGATTGTGAGGAGGTGTGTGGAGACCTTGGCTGGTCGCCGAAGCCATGCGCAATTCGAGCGTCATCCTCGCCATCATCTCCTCCACCTTGCGAAGTTGGTTCACCATCATGATTTGCATCGCGATCTCTGAGTCCAGCCTCGTGTTTTGTGGGGGGGGGGGGCCACATGCCGATGCCATAGACGCAACCCATGACACCGGTGGCACTGATGCCTTCTTCGCTGGGGGGGAAGCCCTGAGCTCATGCTGCCCATGGGCGAAGTTGCAGGCTTGGCCTTTTCGGCAACGCCCTGTCTTCGCATACTCGTAGCAAAGACCTGTTGCTTGAAGACTTGGCTTTTCACACAGTTCGCTCTCCGAGTGTGCAAAGGGGCACCCCATGCCATTGAAGCATTTACGGGAGCCCCAGTACCTGCAATCAAACAATCACAGACTCTTACATCTTGTCTTGCAGTGGAAACTCACGCAATCCATTGAAACAAAATACGACCAAACACGGCATTTTAATAAGGAACATGATGATGAATCATTCGATTGCGGCGTAGCCTATTTTCAGACAAAACCACATAACAAAATACCCGGGCACTAATTTTGTTGCTTTGATATCCAGCATCTTCATTGGTTAGACCTCTTCAACCCCTATTCTTGTTGGCTAAATCAGTAAAATGTCAATTCATCAGATTTTCTGTAAGAGAAGCAATATCCCCTGGTATACATCCTGGTACTTTGTTGAATATAGACAATCCTCCATTTCGAGATAACTGTCCCACCATGTCCCAGCTATAGATCTCCAGTTACTTCATCTACTTCCACGACCTCCCATGTTTGAAAACTCGACCCAGGCACTTACACATCCGTGTGAACTTCAAAGCCTCCCGGGTTTCCTCCGTAGTCATTGGAACACGAAGACGCCACAGACCCCAACAGCATCGACCAAGAACCAGACCCAATGGCTGCGGCAGAGAAAAATCACACCAACTCAATGGTCATTCCGGGCCCCAGGGAGGTACCTACCAGAAGGTCTATTTTTATCTATGTTTCAGGGATGAATTTCAGGGAATCTCCCCAGGAATCACTGAAGCACCCTGATTTTGTTGGCCCTTGCTATTTTCAGGTCACATTCTGAATCACCGAACAGCCGGGCTGGTCGTCCCCTGACACAACGGGAGAGTTCTGTGACCGGTTCAAGGTCCCAAAAATGCAAAAAGGTCCAAGTCCACTTTGCCAGTGATAAAAGCATGAAAGAAGCATCTGTTCATATATTGTGTATATCATATCGCTCACATGTCCCAAAAAAAAACATTTAAGTGACCATTTTTCCAAGATTTTCTCACCTTCTTTGGCTCGATGTTTGATGTTTGGGGCTGGATCTGTGAAGTCCCGAAAACGGTTGATCAACGGGACATTGTCCGCTTGGATTTCCAAAAATCAAAGAAAAACCAGAGAAAAAATGGTCCAAATTAAACAGGATCTTCTGATTCTCGACCTAAGATTCTTTAAGAACTCCTTCGATTTTAGAATCATTTCTTGAAGTGTGATGAGGATGCAACATGTGGAGATCATCGCTGATGGCTTCATCCAATAGTATGTTCATCAACTGTTTTGATACAAATACATGATATGATATACATTCCATTCATGTACATATGTATTACAGTATATAATAGTATATATATATGTGTATATATATATATACGTATATGTATATATATATATTTATATATTATATTAATGTAATTACATCTCATGAGGTTTTATATACTCATATGGCTAAGAGTCAAAAGACAGGTACCCAGATGATGATGGTGATGGTATCTTTTGCAGTATCCCCCAGTCATATGGCAGTCATATGGTAATTTCATCGGTAACTAACTTGACCCATCCCCATGTAGATACTTCATCACGAAAAAAAATAGGGTTTCCGGGTCGCTTTATGACAAAAAATGGAAAAATCTGGTGGATACCTATAACTTTTCACCTTTTTTTCCAGATTTATGGACTTGATACGGTATCTATAAGATCTATAAGTATCTATAAGTAAGATATGAAAAATAGATGGTGTATGGTTAGTAGATATTTTTTCCATACGCCATAGATACTTATAGATCTATAACCATACACCATCTATGTATCTATAAGTATCTACTAACCATACACCATCCCAAAAAATACCGGAAAAATCCTTGGATGGACCCGCCCTGACTCCAGCGACCTCCACTTTGGGATGTCTCTGAGGTGGGTGTCGCCGTCTCTGGAGCCCTGCCGTCTGCCGGAAAAACACTTGGAAAACCCACAAAAGTGGCGAGAAAATGGGGAAAAGTGGTGATTAAATGTTGAGGAAGTTGGAAAAATGGTGACCACATGCGGAACCACATGTGCTGGTTTTTTGCCAAAAGTGGTGGTGTGGACCAGGGGTCAAAAATGTGCCAAATGTGGTGATAGAAGATGATAAGACAAATGCAATCCTCCGCAAAAGTTGGGGACAGTGAAAAAATGACCAACCTGTCTGATTTTGGGGATCTGGGTCAGAGTCAATCTCGCACTTGGTGACAACTTGGGTGGAAAAAGTCATCCTTGGCAGTCTAGTAGGGATGGAAAATACCTTTTATAATATGTAAAATGTCAGCTGATAGAAATGTGAAACCACCAATCAAGCTTTATATGGCAAACTACAGAAGGCTACTCCATCGGCAAAAAAATGCATCAATGACACCAGGAACTCTATCAACGAAGCTTTAAGGAGCCGACTGTTCCGAACAAAGAAATTCACACCAAATAACTATAGAACTAATAATCAAAGGAAGTTGGGAAGCAATCTTCCGAGTTACGGACAAAGTGTAATGCAGATCTGTAGTGTAGTGCAGTCTATAATGTAGTATGGTCTAGTGTCCTGGTGTCTAATGCAGTGCAATGTGGTCTAGTGCAGTGCGGTCTAGCGTAGTGTGGTCTAGTATGTCTAGTGTAGTGTGGTCTCATGTAGTGAGGTTTAGTTTTGTGTGGTATAGTGTAGCGTAGTGTTGCATTGCCATGTGCGTGGCGTAGATATCATGGCGGCTTTGCCACTTTTCAGTGCAGATCGCATTGTCATGGCTGTGTCCAAGGTTATGGTGATGCTTTTGAGGTGTCGGTTGTTGGGGTTTTGGCGCTACTCATGTTCCTTTCAAATGTCCTTTTAAAAAGTGCTTCAAAGTCGTCCTTTTTTCGCTGTGGCGCTGAGATCCGGTTTTGGAGCTGCAATTTCTCTTGCCACTGTGTACGAGAAAGTTTTTCTGTGTGAAAGGTTTTGCGTGTAAAAGCTTCTTTGTGTAAAAGCGTCTCTGTGTAAAAGCTTCTGTGTGTAAAAGTTGTCTGTGTGTAAAAAGCGTGCTGCGTGTAAAAAACTTCTCTGTGTAAAAGTTTCTCTGTGTAAAAGCTTCTGTGTGTGAGAGCCTCTGTTTGTAAGAGATTTCTGTGTGTGTAAAAGTGTTTTTGTGTAACAACTTTGTAGTACAAGGTACTACTGGGTGGGAAGTGTTTTGTGCAAGCTTTATGGTAGAAAGTAGTATATAGTGGGAAGATGTGGGAAGTACTTTGTGCAAGCTTTGTAGTACGAAGATGTATGAAGTAGTACTGGGAAGTACGTTCTAAAGGCTGTGTCAAAAGGCTTCTTGTTTGTAAGAGCTTTGTGTGTGTAAGTGTAAAAGCTTCTGAGTACGAAGTAGCACCGGGAAGTATTTCACATTGAGCTAAAAATTGAAATGGCAGGAGAAATGTTGACTAGAGTTGAGAAGAGGAGAGTTGAGTTGAGATGAGCTGAGAAGAGGTCAAAAGAGTGAAGAGGTGTCGAGCAGATCTGAGCAGAGGCGAGAAGAGTTGAGACGAGGGAAGAGCTGAGATGAGCTGAGATGAGTTCAGAAGAGCTTCGTTGAGAGGAGAAAGGATAAGCAGTGCTCAGATGAGATGCGAGGAGCTGTGGAGGGCTTAGATGAGGTGAGAAGAGCTTAGATTCTTAGATGAAGTGTGAAGTGTGGAGTGTGAAGTATGGAACGTGCGTGTGAAAGGTGGAGTTTCAAGTGTGCCCTTTGTAGCGCAAAGTGTCGCTTGGTGTTGCATTGCACCATGAGCGTGTGCTTCACACAAGGAACGCGCGCGGGCCTGGGTAGCACAGGGTGCACGCAAGTTCTATAGATGAACAAGGTCTTACAGTACAACCCTAAGGCAACTTCTGCCACGCCTCGTGCGGGTACTGGTAAAACTGAATCAGATCTGAACCTAATAACTAAGTGACAAGCCCATGGAACGATCTCAATTTTGGGCACCCTGAAAGCTGCCATGGAGCAAACTACTGCCTTGATGATATTCCTATTGGAAATCGAATGAAATGGCAAGTTGGTGGCTTCTGGACATGAGTTTTCAGCAGAAGATATAGATCCCATACAAATTCGCCAACTAAACCCAATACCGAGGCCCAGGGGGGGTGAACTAAAGCAACTAAAGCTAAGGTTCATTTGAGCTTGGAAACATGATGGGGCTTTGATATGGTGAGGACAGATGGTCGAGAGCAACTATCTCCGCGGAACCCGTGACCATCTGCTTCCAACACCGCTTCAAAATGCCCCGGGAGCTTGGGCGGCAGTGGTTACCCTCTGGTAAACTAACATAGCTATGGAAAATCACAATTTTTAATGGGAAAACTCACTATAAATTGCCATTTTCAATAGCTATATTAAATTACCAGAGGGTAAGTGAAAAACTCACTGTGTCGGACTCAGACCTGCCCCTTGCTGAAGCAAGACTAACTCCAGCTACCGCTAGCTTTTGTGATAATCCTTAAAGGTAATGCCCTCCAGCGAGTTATGTGTGTTGGTTTCCGTTACCCCCTCTAGATCCAAACCCATGGATTAATCCCAATGAACATGTGATTCTCTTGGATTTTCCAACTATACCCCACTAAAATACCCCATTAAAATATATATTAAAATCCCATATCCATCCATATCCCATGATTGAACTGCCGCAAACACACGCCAGTTTTGGGGATTTTCAAACGCTCGGTCCGACTGGCACCTGGTTCCGCACAAGGACACAGCGGTGATGTGTTCCGGATGAAACCCTGAAATCGTCACCGAAGCACCTCCTGCGTTGCGCATGTTGAGGATTTGTATGATATATATATATATACTGGTTGGTGGTTTTAACCATCTTGAAAAATATTAGTCAATGGGAAGGATTATCCATATATTTGTGGAAAATAAAAAATGTTCCAAACCACCAACCAGTATATATATTGATATATATATATAGAGAGAGAGAGAGATTATATGTAATATACTAATATGTATGTAGGTGTATAAAATGTATTATATATTGTGTATAGTTGATCGGGTTCACAAAGCACCTTACAACTAGGTGGGGTCCCACCTTGTAGGGCAGAATGATTCTGAAGCCGGGCGACCGAACCAGTGCGAGGCGGAAGTGTCCATCAAACATCGTCAAACAACGTGAACCATGTGAGTTTCTCAATTGTAGTATGGGCCATATGGGTATGAGTCAAAATTGGGTACCCCAATAGTCAGATGGTGAATACTAAGAATAGACTAAAATCTGTGGTCCCCCAGCTCTTCAATGACCCAGTCCCATATGGGTTCTTCGTCGATGCCAGCGCCAATCCTTGACGCCACCAAACCTGGAGCCGCAAGGGCTCTTGAGGTTCTTGCCTCGGTCGAGCTGAGCGAAGGTGGTGCGTAAAAGCCCACGGGTTTTAGTGGTGCCCCCCAGGTATGTGAACGTTGGTTTATAAACCATAGGAATAGTATAGATATATCACCTAGAAATATCTATAAACCATAGTTATTGGAGTTATAAACCAACTTAGCTAACGAACCGGGGCACCACCTTGTAGGAAGTAGCTTAGTTGTTCCCAGTTATAACATGTTATAACTGGGCGATCACCGTACTTACCGTGCTGATATCCCCTGGCCTTGGGTGCTTCAGTTGCCACAGCACGTCCCCCCAAGAATCGTGGTACCAGAAATCTAGAACTGCCAAGTGTGATGCTATCCAGTCGTAGCTAAGAGAGCTAAACCGAAAACTACTGATGTCAGCCAGGAGTCCCAGATGTCAAAACAACTTACCACTTGCTTCTGGTTAGGAGTGGTTAAGATTCTCAATTGAAATCACTCCAGCGAATATGACATCCCCCACCATTGATTCCTAGAGTTATATCCAAAGATATCTGATCGATTTTTTTCAAGCCATCAGAACAAAGTTTTATCAGATATGGAGGTCTTTCATTTTTTGCCATGGTAAAACATTGTATTTTACCCATGGTGAAATACCCATATTTACCATCTGCACCACATCTTCACCTGCGGCGATTTGAGCTCCGCAAAGCTGCGAAGACACGATCCGGAGTCAGGTCTGAGAGCTTGTGAAACAAATCGAGGGTCTGGTCGAAGGGAAATCCCACGGAAATGGACGGAAATCCCACGGAAATCCCGGTGAGTTATGGCGATTTAAGTGGTGATTCTGGAGGAAGAGAAAGGTCCAGCGGTGATGGCGCAGTTTCCAATGGAATGGATCATATGGTCCAGCGGTTCATCCTGGTTTCCAAAGGATGAAGTACACATGGTGGATGTTCCCTTCTATCTATCTTCATTGGAGAGGCATTCCTTCTTTGGTTGCTGGTTTTAGCAGTTGTCCGCCTGTCGCTAGTTTGTGCCTAGTTGTTTGGTTCATTGATTTCATTTTTGCCGCATGAGCACAGGGCAACTTTCAATCTGCTTGAGAGATGGAATGATATAGTTATATATATTTATAACATTATATAGTATACCCTCTGGTCATGTAGCATAGCCATGGAAAATGACCAATGGAAATTACCGATAAACATGATGATTTACCTGATACACAATGATCTTTACCTGATAAGCATATTGATTTACCGATTGCAAATGGTGATGTTCCAGTTCGCAAACCGTGAAACTACCAGAGGCTAACCCTACTGTTGTTTGTCATCGCTGGTCACACCCTCGATTCGAGCAATCTCATGATCAATGACGTGAGGTCGATGTGCTGCACCTACGTCAAAACGTCGAACTCTGTCCGCGACCTGATTTAAGGTGCATCTTCCAGGGCCCATGGGGAAGCTCATGGTTGGTGGTTTGAAGTCACCAAAACACATCAAGTCACAATGATCATCCAAGGTTTGACTAAACATCATCCAAAAAAACACTGAAAGTTGTTGATGATGATGATGATGATAATAAATGATAAATGATGAAGATGATGATGATGATGATGATGATAAAGGATGATCATATGGTGATATTTGGGGATATATAATGATATATGATGATATATGATGATATATGATGATATATGATGATATATGATGATATATGATGATATATGATGATATATGATGATATATGATGATATATGATGATATGGTGATATGTGATGATATCGGGTAATATTTGATGATGTCAAAATAAATGAAGATAAATAATAAAATGCGATTAAATATGAAAATTATGATATATGATGAAATTTGATGATATTTCAAAATACTAAGAAATATGATGATATATGAGGATACAGGATACATGATGAAGCATGATGTCTTGTGATGTGTGATAAAGACATGAAGATATATGATGATATTTGACGATATAAGGTGAGAAATGATTTATGGTGATGATGATAATGATGATAATAATAAAGATGATGATAATGATGATGATAGTGGCGATAATGCTGGTGATGACGATAATGATGACGATGATGCTGGTGATGGTGATGATGGTGATGATGATGATGATGATGACGTTGACGTTGACGTTGATGATGATGATGATGATGATGATGATGATGCTGACGATGATGCTGACGATGGTGATGATGATGATGATGACGACGTTGATGATGATGATGATGATGATGACGACGCTGATGATGATGAGGAGGAGGAGGATGATAAATGATGATATATGATGATAAAGGATGATCACATGGTGATATTTGGGGATATAATGACATATGATGATATATGATGATATATGATGATATATGATGATAAATGATGATATATGATGATATATGGTGATATGTGATGATATCGGGTAATATTTGATGATGTCAAAATAAATGAAGATAAATAATAAAATGCGATTAAATATGTAAATTATGATATATGATGAAATTTGATGATATTTGAAAATACTAAGAAATATGATGATATATGAGGATACAGGATACATGATAAAGCATGATGTTTTGTGATGTGTGATAAAGACATGATGATATATGATGATATTTGACGATATAAGGTGAGAAATGATTTATGGTGATGATGATAATGATGATGATAATAATAATAATGATGATGATGATGATGATAGTGACGATGATGCTGGTGATGACAATAATGATGACGATGGTGCTGGTGATGGTGATGGTGATGGTGATGATGGTGATGGTGATGATGATGATGATGATGTTGATGATGATGATGATGGTGACGGTGACGTTGACGCTGACGTTGACGATGATGATGATGCTGACGATGATGATGATGATGATGATGATGCTGATGATGGTATGAGGATGAGGATGAAGATGAAGATAAAGATGAAGATGAAGATGACTGTGGCGGATGGATGCTGAGAATGAAAAATGGTGACAGCGACAACGAGTGTCGATGATGATGATCATCCCAAAGTTGATATTAATGAATGCCAATGAATGTCACAATGTCAATGATAATCTTCCCCAACTCATCCCAAATGTGGTCGTTTGAATGTTGAAAGGTGATTGAAACCACCAGCCAAGCGAGTGTGGAGGACAGGGCTTCACTAACCTCATTTGTCGACTCGACATGGGACAGACGTGCCAAGACCGTAGGAATATCATGGAAGATCAAAAAAAACTGCTTATTCCAGATACATTTGGGGTGAAACTGGGAAAATAAAAATACATGGCTCATTTGCCTCCGTGGCTGAGATTCACCCACAAGCTGCAGCAACCCTGTTGTAGGGTTGCTGCAGCGGGACCTAACTAACCACAAAGGGGGGATATCAACCATAAGTAAGTAATGAAGGTATTCCCTCTAGTGATGTTGGGTTACACATCGTAATATATTCAGAATACATCGTAATATCATATGCGCCGTATTTTCTGGTCAAAATTCGGGTAACCTAGTGACCTAGTGGAGGCTCAAGAATTCGTGAACATGTTGGTCAACCAGCGCATCTGCTCCTCATCGGTTAGGCCGGGCCATCTGTCCACGTAAATTTGGCTGCATGGCTGAAGATTGGCATACCGGGAAAATCATGATGAAGCTGTGGCATTGGAGGCCATTGAAATAAAACAGACCGAGCCTTGCTTTCAATCTTTTTCTGATTCCCAAGCTTTGGGTTCCTCCCATACCTTGGTCAAACTTCAAAAGCAGTTTCCACGTGAAGTTTGGCCGCGCACATTCTGGAATCTATTGATTTAATTCAAGTCTCCCAGGTTATCACTGGATTGGTTGAAGAGAACTTTTCAATCAGAAACCATGGTCTTCCCCATCAAATAGTTTCCTGTATTCCGCCGACCCTGGCATACGCAAGGGGGAGCGCGCCAGGGAATCAGAGTTCCAACACCAACACCTACACCGCAATCATGACAACTTTAATAACAACCAACACCACAACAATAACCACAACAACAACAACAGCAACACCAACAGCAACAGCAACAGCAACAGCACCAGCAACAGCACCAGCACCAGCACAAGCAGCAACAGCAACAGCAGCAGCAACAGCAGCAGCAACCACAGCAACAGCCACAACAACCACAACAACCACAACAACCACAACAACCACAACAACAACAACCACAACAACCACAACAACCACAACAACCACAACAACCACAACAACCACAACAGCCAGGACAACCAGGACAACGGCAACGACAACCATGTCCACAACTAGAACCACAGAAGCTAAAATACACAAGAACAGGAGCCAGTAACGAGAGCACAGGCCGCAGGGAGGGGGCACGGGGGCTTCAGACGATTTGTCCTTGACTGCCATGGTGTTTCAGGCTGTCGAATCCAGCGTTTGGGCGGCCCGGAAGGTGTGAGTTGAAGCAGCATTTGGGCGGCCCGGAAGGTGTCAGTTGAAGCACATGTCTGGCACGTGTCTGGCTACTATTCTATAAGATTTCAGAAAACACGTTAGGCATCGTTAGGCAATTGTTCGGTGTGATTTGGTGGCTTGTCTGCCCTTCACTGCCATTGCGTTTCAGGCTGGCGAGTCAAGCGCTTGAGCAGCTTGGAAGGTGTCAGTTGAAGCAGGGTTTGGGCGGCCCGGAAGGTGTCAGTTGAAGCACATGTCTGGCACATGTCTGGCTACTATTCTATAAGATTTCAGAAGACACGTTGGGCATCGTTAGGCAATTGTTCGGTGTGATTTGGTGGCTTGTCTGTCCTTCACTGCCATGGTGTTTCAGGCTGGCGAGCCCAGCGTTTGGGCGGTCTGGAGCTCGCGGTTGAGGTCCGGCAGTGCCCACTGAGCTCTGGAACTCGCGGTTGAGGCCCTGAGCTCTGGAGCTCGCGGTTGAGGCTGTTGGGAGGAGGAGGAGGACGACGACGACGAGAAGGAAGGAGGAGCGAACTAACTCTGATGAAATCTAGAGACCCGCACCTGGCAGGTGGGGAAAAATGCTGTGGTCTTCTTTATCATGACCATCCCACACTTTCTAGAAGGTCTTGATCAAGAATCATACCTCCAAAAGCATTATTATTGCTTGAGAAATTTGCATCTTGTCTGTAGGTGTTGCCCTCATGTTCTGTTTCATCGAAAACACTGCGTCTCAGCCAGCAAGTCCAAACGTTTTTGCCAACCTCATCGCGCAGCGGCGCAAAGAACTTCAGCTCTTCAAGGTTCAATGTGCATAGGCCATTGAAATATATATAGGGTGTGTTTTTTCTTTCAGGGAAATGTGACAGGAAAACCTGGTCTTTGACCATTTGAGATCTCAGACTTTCCTGTAGATGTTCGCCTCATCTTCTGTGAAATGAAATGTCATTAATGTGTTCACTTTGTTATATCCCAACTTTTATTCCAATGATTATCTCACTTGATCCCATCAGTGTTACCCTCTGGTTATTTAGCCATGGAAAATCCCTTAGGAATGGATGATTTTCCCAGCTAGAAACCTCCATTTATGGTTGGGATTTTCCATGGCTATGTTAAATAACCAGAGGGTAACACTGATGGGATCATCATTCATATAAATTCGCCAAGGTGGCCCAGGTCAGCGGCATAAGTTCGCCAAGACATGATAGGCCGAAACAAGGCTTCCATGGAAGCACCAACAGCCTACAGCACCCCATATATGAAAAAATGTGTATACAATGTAATTGTAAGGAAAATTGTAGAATTATTACGACAATAGTCTGAAAGATGTGAAATCAGACCATTCTATTCTACCTTGGTTCAAGACTATTCAAGACCAGCAAAATCTATAAATGTATACCTTTCCACTTAAGATTACCGCAAACAATCAAATGTGTTTGCGATCTTCAGTGATGATTCAGCTACAAAAATGAACCAAAATGAGTTATTCAGGTTTTTAATGCTTTTTATATGTTGTTGCAATAATGCAATCATTGTGATTATATAGTGATGAACTAATTATGTATGAGGATTCCCCATTGAAAATGATCAAGAAAAATCACCTTGTCACAAACGAACCCAAAACGATCACGAATTTCATCGGCCTATCCACAAGCCTTCACGCTGAGGCAAAACCGCAGTTTCTCTCGGAAACGAGTCTTTTTGCGTTGCCGACCGTGTTCGGACATGTATGGTCATTCAAATGGTCTAACCCATCAACCAAAAAAAACATGGGACATTTGATATGGAAGTTTCCTAAAATGGGGGTACACCCCAAATCATCCAAGATCATTTTTTTAGTATTGAAAGCCATGGTTTTGGGGATACCACATGACTTGAAAGCCCCCGATATTTGACGATTTTTCCTGATCGCGGCGAGGCTCTGATTGTGTGATCGAACAAGATGGTGAATTTACTTTGCCTTGACCTCCAAACATATTCAGTTTATAAATAGTGGAGGATCGAATTAAAGACCTCCAAACAAAATATTATGCAATATTAATGTCTATCCAAACAATAATCAGATTCGTAACCGCATCTAATTTTCCTGCAAATTTTATGACCCAATTCCGAGGTGAGACAAACCGGGCATTTTATGAGTCCACCTTGCGGAGGTCTCGCTCAATAGCCTGATGTGTTTGTCCTCCCCATATATATGGTTCGTGTCATGTGGGTTAAAGCAACCCTGAGGCTTCAGAAACAATCCAGAAAGTTCAACAGCAAAAACTCTGATGTCACCGGCTGACATGTAACCTGCGTCATGATGAAACCGGAGAAACAAGGGGAAACAGCTCTCCTGGTCCGTCAGCTCTTGGCTTCCCAAATCATTGGAACATCCCATTCGAATGGCCCGCATGAAATCAAATATGATAAGGTATTGTCATATAGTCAGAGGAAGTTGGGAAGCAATCTTCCAAGTTACGGACAAAGTGAAAAGTGGTGCGTAAGAGAAGTGATGACATAGGGAAGTGGAGACTTAAGGAAGTGGAGACTTAAGGAAGTGGTGACTTACGGAAGCGGTGACTTAGGGAAGGGGTGACCCCTGGGAAGTGGTGACCCCTGAGTGGTGACTTAGGGAAGTGGTGACTTGGGGAAGTGGTGGCTTAGGGAAGTGGTGACTTAGGGAAGGGATTTCTTAGAGAACGGGTGACTTAGACAAATGGATAAGAGCAGTGATGACTTAGAGAAGCGGTCACTTTGTGAAGTTGTGACTAAGAGAAGTGATTTCTTAGAGAAATGGTGACATAGAAAAGTGTTGGCCTTGTGCTGGGGAGGATGCCGGAGCGCGAAACATTGTGTTTTCTCGCGTAAAGTGGCTGGAGCCGGCGATGAAGGGCAGCTGTCTGTGCGACGGTTGCGGCTGCGCTCGTTTTGTCCTGTGATTGGTTCCTCTATGAAATTCTGCAGTGTGCCGTTGCAGATGTTTGCCATATCATATGTTGCCATGTTGTGCTGCCATGTGTGTTGCTAGATGCGTGTTCGCCACTTTCCGGTGCAGATCGCCTTGTACTGGCTGCATCAGGGTTCCTTTGTACTGCGGATGCCTACTAGTTCTATGGTCTTTTGCAGCAAGGCTTCCTAAATCGTATTGGACTAGGTGCATGAGGGTTGCGATGGTGGTTTGTCAGCAGATTCTTCTCAATTTTGGCGCTGATCATTCTCTTTTCAAAATTTGTTTTAGAAATGATTCAAAATCGTCTCTTTTTCGCTCTGGCGCCGAGACCTGGGTGTGGACCGTGCCATTGCGCGTAAAAGCTTCTGTTTGTAAAAGCTTCTCTGTGTAAAAGCTTCTGCGTGTAAAAGCTTCTGTGTGAAAATGCTTGCTGTTTGTAAGAGCTTGCTGTGTGTAAAAGCTTCTCTGCGCAAAAGCTTTCTGTGTGTAAACGCTTCTCTGTGTTAAAGCTTGCTGTGTGTAAAAGCTTGCTGTGTGTAAAAGTTTGCTGTGTAAAAGCTTGCTGTGTGTAAAAGCTTGCTGTGTGTAAAAGTTTGCTGTGTAAAAGCTTCTGCGTGTAAAAGCTTCTGTGTGAAAATGCTTGTTGTTTGTAAGAGCTTGCTGTGTGTAAAAGCTTCTCTGCGCAAAAGCTTTCTGTGTGTAAACGCTTCTCTGTGTAAAAGCTTGCTGTGTGTAAAAGCTTCTGTGTGAAAATGCTTGCTGTTTGTAAGAGCTTGCTGTGTGTAAAAACTTCTCTGCGCAAAAGCTTTCTGTGTGTAAACGCTTCTCTGTGTTAAAGCTTGCTGTGTGTAAAAGCTTGCTGTGTGTAAAAGTTTGCTGTGTAAAAGCTTGCTGTGTGTAAAAGCTTCTGTGTGAAAATGCTTGCTGTTTGTAAGAGCTTGCTGTGTGTAAAAGCTTCTCTGCGCAAAAGCTTTCTGTGTGTAAACGCTTCTCGGTGTAAAAGCTTGCTGTGTGTAAAAGCTTGCTGTGTGTAGAAGCTTGCTGTGTGCAAAAGCTTCTCTGTGTGTAAAAACTTGCTGTGTGTAAAAAGCTTGCTGTCTGCAAGAGCTTGCTGTGTAAAAGCTTCTCTGTGTAAAGGCTTTTCTGTGTAGAAGGTTACCTTGTGCACAAGCGTCTGTGTGCAAAAGCTTCTCTGTGTACGAAATAGTACTGGGAAGTGCTTTAAACTTTATGCAAGCTTTGTAGTACAAAGTAGTACTGGGAAGTACTTTGTGCAAGCTTTGTAGTAGAAGTGCTTTGTCCAAGGCTTGCAGTACAAAGTCGTACTGGGAAGTACTTTGTGGATTCTGCTGCCATTCTGTGCGTACAAGTGTCTCTGTGTAAAAGCTTCTCTTTGTAAAAGCTTCTGTCTGCAAAAGCTTCTGTGTGTAACAGCTTCTCTGTGTAAAAGGTTCGCATGTGTAAAAGCTGTCTGTGTAAAAAAGCTTCTGGGTGTAAAAGTTTTCCTGTGTATATAACCACATCTGTGTCCAAAATAGTCTAAAAGCTTCCTTGCGCAAAAGCTTTCTGCGTGCAACGGTTGTTGTGTATAAGTATAAGAGCTTCTCTCTGACAGTAAAAAGAGGAGCAGTGCTCAGATGAGGAGCTGAGATGGGTTAAGAAGAGCTTCAATGAGATGAGAAAGGTTCAGCAGTGCTCAGATGAGATGAAAATAGCTGAGAAGAACTTAGAAGACATATGAGACGAGATGAAGTGTGGAATGTTAAGAGTGCAGTGAGAGGTGTGCAGTCTGGAGTTTCAAGTGTGACATTTGGAACAGTGCACCATAGCAACTTCCACCCTGCCTGGCCCTGCCTCGGGCACTACTGGCATACGAATATACGTTCTCTACCCAAAAATATTGAAAAGCAACTTCTTGCTGTGCAATGTTGTGGCCTTGCGGAAAAACATCAACGATTCGGGATGTTTTTGGGCGACGATGACATCCAGTCCAGTCGGTGTTTCTCAGCCGACGACTGGCGTCGTCCTTGCCCGTGAACTGCTGATGGTTTCCAGGATGCCCAGATGCGAAGCATCCATGGTGCTGGTTTATATGCACAGCTACATGACAAAACCACCAATATATATATATATGGCCCATGTGGGCCATATATGGCCCGGTTTTAATGTAGCCGTGCATATAAACCAGCACCATGGATGCTTCGCATCTGGGATGGATATCGATCATATTCAACTAATATCAACTAATCATGTAGGTCCCAGGTGTCTAACTTTTCGTTCTCCATCGAATGCTGCGTCTGCGGTGGACCATCACAGTATCTGGGCAAGTTTTCTCATAGTTGATATGTAGGTCCCGAAATCGTTGTTTTTTTGTCAGGGGGTTCATGATGAGAGACACAGAATTTGGGGTGCTCCCATGATGCCATGTGGCTGGTGAACTCTCATGTCTCTTGGTTAAGAAAAAAACATCTCCATCACTGTGTTGATTGAATCACATGTTTTCTGCTAGGTCATGCCAACATGTTTGTAAGATTCATGATTTCTAATCTCAGATCTGTCCCATCCTGACACTTCAGATCTAAATCTTTGAGAAAAATCATCGATAAGCTGCCAGCTCTTCGCCAGGCTTTACCCAGAATTATGCAAAGCTAAGAATCTGTTTGTCATCACCCAAAAAAAAGCAAACGCGACTACCATTCACCAGAACTTACCAAAACGGATGTCCAAAATCCATCAGCTCTTCACAAGCTCCCAGGTGACACAATGTCCGGGCAGTTTGAAAATACGAAAGGCCCCACGTCCACATGCTGTTTGTCTGAAAATCTACTACAGCCAAATCCAATTTGTGAAGGATGTACCAACCATTTTAATGCTATTATATAATCTGGATTAATTAATTGTTATCTGAAACTTTCAATGCTGATTATCATTATCTCCATTAAAGGGTCATTTGAAGGGTATACTCGGTACACTCCATTTTCAGACAAACACTCATGCTGTTTTGTCAGAACCGACATGTCCCGGCAGCCTCAGCCTTGAGTTGAAGCTGTCGTGAGGGCCGTATGGGCCACGGTCAATATTTATACTCCAAGTCATCAGTTTTTGAAGAGTGTATGATCGTTTAGCAAATGTTATCGTTTTTTGAAGAGTGCGTTATCGTTTCCAAGCCCCAGCTCAATTTCCAAAAAATAAAGATATTTCGAATATACCCTCTGGTAAACTAACATAGCTATTGAAAATGGTCCATTTATAGTGGATTTTCCCATTAAAAATGGTGATTTTCCATAGCTATGTTAAATTACCAGAGGGTACTTTCCATTACGGTACATTTTGGCTGAAGCTTTTTGGGCTGAAGGCCGCCAAACGGACTGTTACCATGCACGGAACCTGCTCATGTGCTACAGGTCCAGCGATGTTCCGCCCGTTGGACCGAGAAACCTTCTTTAAATCAAAGCACTGGCAATGGAAAATGACCCGTTCATAGATGTTTGTCCCACACGTTTTGATTAAGAATGTTGACTTTCCAGCTACAATAGTTTGATCGCTACACACTTGTGGATTTCCAAAGACATTCTATTGCCATGTTTCATTCCTGGAGGTTGTTGTCTTTCACATCTCACTTGGGTTTCCAGCGTAGGTCGGTTCCACTTCCACGAATCAGTTCAAGATCTGTTCACTGTTTGCAGAACATCTATGGCCCTGGCGGGTCTCAGGTAACATAGGACAATATTCGACAATATCTGGGTCTGTCTGAAAAGGCTTCGTATACTCCCAAACGGGCATTGTAATTTATTAACCAACAGGTTTGGGGTTACCCTATTTATCCTATTTTCAGACAAACTCCATTGAATTTGGCCCTGCAAAGTGCACGGGCCGGCGGATTGTTCACCCCGCACTGGCTCCAGCCACAAGGGTAGAATGACCCAGAAGACTCTCACCTACTTGGCTACCTGTGAAATCTGAAAATCCACATGTTACGTGGCTTTGTTTAAAAATGGCATAGCGGCATCCTAAATCCCATAGTTGATCACAATTGTCCCATATTGTCCCTATGAAATCGTCATTTTGGGGGTATACCCCATTTCCAGGCAGATGTGAGCCTTTGTCTGAAGCCAGTGAAACACCCTCTTGAGTGAGCTGGGGGCTCCGCCACTGGATCATCCACAACCCGCAGCGGCCGCAGCGGTGACGTCTGATGGGTTTGTCAATGAGGAAAGCCAAGAACCTCTAGGGCCATCGAGAAATAACTACCCTCTGTTGAACGTTTACATAACTATGGAAAGATCCACCGTATTTTTAATGGGAAAACTCACCATTTCAACTGGGCCATTTTCAATTGCTATTTTGACATAACCAGAGGGTATGGCAGATGGGAAATGGTGCCCACTTGAACTGTGGCTATATATGGCTATCAAGAACATGTCTGAAAAAAACTTCATGGTCAAGCCCTGGGATTGCGGCTCCCAGACAAACCCCACTGGGGCATGAGGTCGACCCCCATAAAATGGATGATGATGGGGTGATACTAAACGCTGGAGCCGGGCCGGGGCTCCAAATATCATAATCCTAATATTTCTGAGACCATTTTCGAAGATACCCTGATTTCTGAGACCCCCAGCCTGTCCAGATGGTCATCACCGTTTTTTTTCTGTGTCTGTTTTCATGATGGGTACCTTCTCAAGTTATGGCAAGTTCACAAGGAAACGATGATAAATCATGAGAGTTTGGGGGTACCCTGGCAATCCGTATTGATGATATCCCGTTAAATCCCGTGAAAAATCCTATTTTTGATGCTTGAACCAAGATATGTGATTCCCCCCCAACCATATATTCATGTTTCAACAGTTCGGGGACCTCATGGCCCGTCGGTCTCGCGCAGAGCTCATCCGGCGAGCTCATCCAGCCACGGCTGAAGGGAAATGGATCTTGGAAATCAAAAAGGCAGGTGGCTACAAAGTCATCAAAGTCATGCCCAATTAGTGGTAGGTTGTTTGACTATAACCAATGTAAATGTAGTTATAATCACCATAGATTCATAAACCCAATAGCAAACCAATAGTCATAAACCAAGCTAGCTACTGTGCGGCACCTCACTGTATATGAGAAATCACTGGAAAAATGAACCATCCGATATCTTGCGAAGCACTGATTAAAAAAAGGAATGTATGATGGAAATGACTAAGGAATGATAGGACGCATCACAGCTCCCCTAAAAGAAAACTCATGGAGTCGGTCGAACCTCTGTTTTGTGTTTCACAGAACAAAGACTGTGTTTGACATTCAGACAGCTATGCGAACATCAGAACTTCCAAAGTGAAGTTTCCCAGAGGATGGGGCCCCCCAGTTATAAGTTGGTTTATAAACCACTATAACCCCCATTAACTAGTTCGTTATATCTACCATCGATGCTGTCACAAGACGTGGTTCATCAACAGCTCTGCCAAGATCCGATCGCCGAGAGATTTCCACGGCTTCATGAGATGTGAACCATCGACGTGCGAATTGGAGAATTATGTCACCGTTTGAATCAGCAATCCATTCCCGGTGAAAACATTGATAGAAGCATCAAACGGGGGGTTAACATGGTCTAATCATCTTGAAATGGGGAGATGCACGTATATTTACAATGTATATATATATATATATACAATATATATATACATAATATATATATACATAATATATATATATATACATAATATATATATATATAAATTATATATATATATACATTATATATATACACGTAATATATATATACATAATATATATATATATACACGTAATATATATATATATACATCATATATATATATATACAATATATATATATATACACGTAATATATATATATATACATAATATATATATATATATACACATAATATATATATATACAATATATATATATACATAATTTGTAAATATATATATACATAATATATATATACACACAGTGTACATATATATACATAATATACATATATATATATATATACATAAGATATATACATAATATATAAAATATATATATATACATATACATAATGTATATATATATACATAATGCATATATATATATTTACATATATATATACATATATATATACGTAATGTATATATACATAATGTGTATATATATATACATAATGCATATATATATACACATATATATATATACATAATATATACTAGGGAGGCCCTTTTGAGCGAAGCCGATTTTGAGAAGGTTTTCCGGACCCAGAATTGGGTCCGTCGGAGCAAGCTGTTTTGTAGATGATTTTGTTTCTTGTTGCGGCAAGCGGGGTGCATATCGGTTGCTGCTTGAACCCAGTTGAAGGTAGCTTCTTATTATTTTGTTTCGTCTGGTGGCTTGATTGTTTGCTGCTAAACGATGGCGCATCAGCCTGTTGCAGCCTTAGGTCATTGCTTGAAGTGTTTCTTGCTGTTGCGGAGTTTGTGGGTTTTCGCGCAGGTGGTCGGCTTCCATTTGAATGATTGTATTGAATACTTTACTGCCCCTTGTTGGCCTCCCTTGCCCCTGTAGACTCCTAGCGAAGTTTTCAGCCCAGAAGGAAGATGAATTATGATCTTTTCAGTCAATCCCGTTATTAATTAATAGTATTAATTTAAAACGGGATGGAGTAAGAATCTGTTTAGGGACAGATGTGGGAAGGTGAAGTATTGAAGGCTTTCTTACTCTGCCATCGTTTCGATATCGTGTCAATTACATTGGGTAATTGAATTAAAACATACCACGGAGTAGCGGAGTAGCGCGGAGTAGCGACGGATTGGTGAATGTTGCATGGGTGGTGCTGCATTGCAATCGCCGCATTGGAGCTCGGGAACGGAGACAGCTGATACCACATGTGCGCTTTCAGGTTCCATTTCTAGGGCCGGAAAGTCCATTGAAATTTGGCTTCGCATGTGCGGGCCTCCTCTGTTCCAACTCTATATGCTTGTTGCTCAACTAAACGCAGTTGTCATTTTTTGTTTGTTGCACGGGTCGGCCTTTGCTGTTGATTTTGCGATTTTGCGGTCTCATTTTTGGTACCGCCAGACGGTCCCAAAAATGGGACCGTGAAAGTGCTTTTCTTTTGTTCTTTCACTAAGCTGTGCATGCGGTCCCAAAAATGGGACCGCCAGGCGGTCCCATTTTTGGGACCGTGTTTAGGTTCATTTTTTGAAGTTTTTTGTATCAATGTTGCAGAAGCGCAACGTTTTGGTTTCAATGAAGCTTTGTGGCTCATGGCGACCGGAAGGGCAACTAGGGAGGCCCTTTTGAGCGAAGCCGATTTTGAGAAGGTTTTCCGGACCCAGAATTGGGTCCGTCGGAGCAAGCTGTTTTGTAGATGATTTTGTTTCTTGTTGCGGCAAGCGGGGTGCATATCGGTTGCTGCTTGAACCCAGTTGAAGGTAGCTTCTTATTATTTTGTTTCGTCTGGTGGCTTGATTGTTTGCTGCTAAACGAAGGCGCATCAGCCTTTTGCAGCCTTAGGTCATTGCTTGAAGTGTTTCTTGCTGTTGCGGAGTTTGTGGGTTTTCGCGCAGGTGGTCGGCTTCCATTTGAATGATTGTATTGAATACTTTACTACCCCTTGTTGGCTCCCCTTGCCCCTCTAGACTCCTACCGAAGTTTTCAGCCCAGAAAGACAAAGAACATGAATTATGATCTTTTCAGTCAATCCCGTTATTAATTAATAGTATTAATTTAAAACGGAATGGAGTAAGAATCTGCTTAGGGAAAGATGTGAGAAGGTGAAGTATTGAAGGCTTTCTTACTCCGCCATCGTTTCGATATCGTGTCAATTACATTGGGTAATTGAATTAAAACATACCACGGAGTAGCGGAGTAGCGCGGAGTAGCGACGGTTTGGTGAATGTTGCCTGGGTGGTGCTGCATTGCAATCGCCGCATTGGAGCTAGGGAACGGAGACAGCTGATACCACATGTGCGCTTTCAGGTTCCATTTCTGGGGCCGGAAAGTCAAGTGAAATCAGGCTTCGCATGTGTGGGCCTCCTCTGTATATGTATATATATATATACGTTATGTATATATATATATATATACATAAGATATATATATATATACATCATTTTCATATATGTATACGTATATATATATATACACATTATATCATATGTATATATTATACATGTACATATACATATATAGATATGAATGGTGATCTCAAAAAAGATAGAAAAGTAAAATAAAGAAGAAAAACATTAAAATAGAGATGATTCATTGTTCTATATCTTTGGGGGTACTACATAGATCGAGATCCAGGACTAAACGCCTCAGTTTGGTTTGCCTCTTTGGGGGAATTGTCTAGACGGTCCGGAGAAGGATTAGATATGTTTCGCATGGTAGTCTTCAAGAATAACATTTAATCACATATGCAATCTAGTTGGATACTAGATATATATATAATATATAATCTAGTTGTAAAACCAGCTGCACTGGTGTGGGGTAATCCTCTCACGTCTCGAGACAGGGCACCCGATCTTTTTGGGCGCCCTGACAGTCAACCGATTAATACCGCGGATCGAGCCTGCGTCGACCGCGCGAATTCCATACTTCCCGCAAAAAGAAGCGACCCGTGATGGGTGGGGCAGATGACACCCATGGAGAACCTGGGTAGAAGCTGCCTGGAGTCAAATCATCGATGACTTCCCTGCATCTCCGTGCCGGAAAAAACATCAACTGGAGATCCCTTTTTTTTTCATTTCGCACCATTTGCCCTTCGCTTTCTGAACGCTTCCACGGACTTCCAGGGAATCCGATGCCAGTGCCTCCAGCAGGCCGCCAGCATTCAAAGTTCATAAATCACTTCTCCCTGTTCTCCGATGCGAACGTTCCCCGGCACTTGCCCCATGGGCACGAGGCCTGGCATCCAACGATGAAAAAAATTCTCAGGATCCAATGGTGGTCATGTTTTAATTTTCATGGTTTAATGGTGGTTTAATGGTGGAAAACCATAGGAAAACCATAGGAAAACCATAGGAAAACCATAGGAAAATGGTGGTTTAATGGTGGTTTAATGGTGGTTTAATGGGGTTTAACCAACAAAATGCTGCTTTTAATGGGATTTACCCTCTGGTAAACGTTCACAAAAAGCTATTGAAAATGGCCCAGTCAGCATGGTGGATCTTTCCACAGTTACGTAAACGTTTCACCAGACGCTTTTTCCAGATCGGAAACATGGTGGAATCCTTGGTTGCAACAGCGTCAGAAGGTCAGAAGCCGCTGGCCAAGTCCCTCTTTGCTGCAAGTGTTTTTTTGGACGAGTCAATGCTTTCCAAAATCTCCGGTTACTTACCTTTGATCAGTTGCATTTGCTCAAAAAAATCGCAGTTAAATAGATTGCCACAGAACGGGTGGTGGTTCTATATCCACTATCCACTGATTAAATCCCAATGTTAGCTGTTGGCTTCTGAAATTCTGGTTCCATGCATATCCCATAGCCTGTTCCAACCCTACGTCCCCAGTGAAATACATGTTAAATCACCATCAAGAGTGGTTTACTCCTCATTATCGGTCCCCAACTTTTTTGCGGGGTATCTAACTGTGGGCTTCCACAGAGATCCAAGAAGTGGATAATGAATATACGACTATATGAAATAATGTAGATGAATGGGTGATGTACCCTAGTTTCATGTCTGCGTTATGTTCACTATGTCTATACCCATTTGATGACTGTACCATAAACACCTCCCATGTTCAAAAACCCTTGAAAAAACATCTGCAAATGTAATTTTAATTGAAAAAAACAAAACAACAACTAGGATGGTTATTGCAATCCCTTCACAACTCAAATTTGAGTTAAAACCATTTTGAGAATTTGAAGGATCCGTGACTCTCAGGGAAATTAGCGATATACGAGCTATGGTAAATCAACCATTTTCTTTCCAAAAGTGGCAGTCATTTACCATAGCTTGGAGCAACCCTTATCTATCGAAGCATCAAACATAACAATCTATACAACAATAATACTACAAATATGTTTATCATAATACTCATAATGATAATGTATAGTAATAGTCATGATCTTGTAACAATTGCAATATGTTATAACAGTAAATAATGTACAATACTAATAATTTACAGACATTTATTGCAATAATGATCTATCATGATACACATGAATTCATACTAATGAATAAACAAAACTATTGTGATGAACAGCACAGTCTAGTTGGGCCCTCTCCTCAGTTCCTTGCTGAAAGTCACTCGCACCTCTTCCTTGTCCCAAATCAAAACTCGCTTGGTTTGTAAAAAAAAATGGATTGCGAAATCCTGCACCTGGGATGATAGAAAGCCATCCTAAAAGGTCCTAAATCATGGGATGTAAAAAACACCGTGTTCAACTGATTCAGATTTCGCAGCCTCGCCATGGACCGGAATCGCTCAAATCTTCGCATTTCATGGGGAATTGCTGCTGCAAGCCATCTTTGATAACCATTATAAGTGGGTTATGGATTATTACCATTATTACCATAATAAATTGATTACCATTACAGCTGTAGTTATAGGGGTTATGTCCCAACTTATGGGGTGTCCTAAAGTCATAGGGGTAGCCCCAAATCATCCAAGTCATTCATGACTATTTTGTATTGAAAGCCATGGTGACTTGGGGTACCCGCATTTTAGGACACCTCCAGTTTATTCACCATGATTAACAATCATCAACCATCATCAACCATCATGAACATCCCCAAATCCCCGGAAGCATAGTTATAGCTGGGGCTGAGGTGCATGTTGTTTATGACACCGGTTTAAAAAATAAAAATAAAAAATGAAGGTCCCATTTGAGGGTATCACCATGTATCACCTCCTATAATAAAAACTAGTCAACACCGGGGTGTTTTTATCAGGGTCCGTCTTTTAAAATTAAAAGAGCATGTTTTTCTTACTAAGGATGTTGGGAAACCTTCGAAATCCAATTGCTGGCAATATGTTAATTAGATTAGATGTTAAAAAGGAATTTAATCGATGTTGTTGTTTGTTTGATTTTTTAGTTTGTTTAATTATATTGGGTTAAAATTTAATATTACGGGAACCTTCGAAATCCAATTTTGGCAATATCTCACCTGATGTAAAAAAGAATTTAGTCGATGTTGTTGTTCTTTTTTATTTTTTTAGTTGTTTTTTATTTAATATTATGGGAACCTTCAAAAACAAATTTTTGGCAATATTTTAATTACAGTAGATGTTAAAAAGGAAGTTGATCGATTTTGAAATAGTTGTTTTTGAAAGTTTTAGATTTTTTGTGTTAAGGTGTTTAGTTTAATATTAGGGAAACCTTCGAAATCCAATTGCTGGCAATATTTCAATTAGATATTAAAAAGGAATTTAATTGATTTTGAAAGGGAAAGAAATAGTTCTTTTTAGTACCCCCTACTCAAAACTCTTCCAGGTGTTTATTCGGGGACCCCGGTAAACGGGGGAGCGAATTCATCTAGAACATACAACATGGTTATAACATTCCACTGAACAATGGTATATAATATTACATCATTCTAACATTCCACGGAAAAATGGTACATTCCACTGAAAAAACAATCTATAACATCCCAATTAGAAAATAGTAGATGAATTTACAGTGGAATTCACATTCATATCAGATCATGCATCTAGAACCATCTATATAAATACCATTCATCTCTGGTTGGTGGTTTCAACCCCTCTGAAAAATAGGTCAGTTGGGATGATTATTCCCAATATATGGAAAGCCATAATCCAGCCATGTTCCAAACCACCAACCAGATCACCATCATATTCCCACTGTTGTTGGTTTGTAGCCTATTAACCACTATGAACCACTATATCCATTTAACCATTATCAACCATTATCAACCACTATTAACCATTATTAACCACTATTAACCATTATTATTCCCATCATTATCCATGTGTAAAATCCCATCATCACCAACGGTAAATCATCACCATTCACAGTGGCCCACCTGGCTCTGCCGGGAGCCGCGGCATCCGAGAAGCCGCTGCCGGCGCGACCGGGTTCTGTTGCCATGGCTGCCCTCGCTGCCATGGCCGTGCGCCCGGGAAGGCGCGAAAGAATCCCACCTGGCGCAGCAGAAATCTGCGAAAACCATCGATTTCATCAAGAAAGGGTCAAAAATGGTGGTTTTACCCGCAGAAACATGTGGAGTGGTTTGGATTTCATGAAGCAAAAGTGGTGTTTTTTACCATCAAACAGTTCAATCATGGGTGGGTTTAACAGAGAAGTGGGAAAAAATTCAGCCTTTCAGTTTAACCATTTAATATTTAGCGGAGTCCCGTTCCATGTTGACAGGAAACCATGGTTTTGTTTACTGTTGCCATTGAAAATCGTTCTGGGACCGGTTGGATTTCCAATACAAAAGAGACCTTGAACTAGTCAAATCGCAGTTATAGTTGCAGTATATTATTATTGTAATCCTCCGATCACATCAAATACCCGCATATGGCCCCAAAAAATGTATAGATCCAGTACTAAACCAAAGTTGTTTGGGGTATCTCATATTCAGTGGAGGGGATTCATAGGATAGCAACGCTGGAAAAGACGCCGAAAGGCGGGAAAAAACGAAAATAATGATATAAATGGAACCTATCCTTTTCGGGGTTATAAGTTGGTTTAAAACCCCCATTGAACTACTATAGTAGATAGCATAAACCATAGTTGTTGGATGTAAAAATCAACTTGGCTAACTATGGGGCGGCCCCACATTAAATATTGTATGTAATGTAATGGAATGGAATGGAATGGAATGGAATGCAACGGTATGGTACGGTATGGTATGCATGCATGCATGCATGAACGCAAGGATGTATGTATGTATGTATGAATGCATGTATGTAATGTAATGTAATGTAATGTAGTGTAGTGTAGTGTAATGTAATGCTATGCTATGCTATGCTATGCATGTATGTATGTATGTATTAATGTAATGTAATGTAATGCAATGTAATGTAATGTAATGTATTGTATTGTATTGTAATGCATGTATGTATGTATCTATGTATGTATGTAATGTAATGTAATCTAATGTAATGTAATGTATTGTAATGTAATGTATTGTAATGTATGTATGTATGTATCTATGTATGTATGTAATGTAATGTAAATATGTGTGTATGTGTGTATGTGTGTATGTATGTATGTATGTATGTATGTATGTATGTATGTATGCATGCATGCATATGTATGTATTGTATGTATTGTATGTATTGTATGTATGTATGTATGTAATGTATGTAATTGTATGTATTGTATGTATTGTATGTATTGTATGTATTGTATGTATTGTATGTATTGTATGTATATAATGTATATAATGTATGCATTGTATGTATTGTATGTAGTGTATGTATTGTATGTATTGTATGTATTGTATTGTATTGTATTGTACTGTACTGTATTGTGTTGTACTGTATTGTATGGTATTGTATTGTATGGTATGTATGTATGTATGTGTGCATGTATGCATGCATGTATGTATGTATGCATGCATGTATGCATGCATGCATGTATGTATGTATGTGTGCATGTATGTATGCATGCATGCATGAAAGCAAGGATGTATGTTTGTATCTATGTATCTATGCATCTATGTATCTACGTATCTACGCATATACCTATCTATACCTATCTACCTACCTCCCGACCTACCTATCTATCTATCTATCCATCTATGTATCTATCTATCTATCTATCTATCCATCTATCTATCTATCTATCTAATCTATCTATCTATCTATCTATCTATCTACCTATCTATCTATCTATCTATCTATATATCTATATACATATATTATCTAATCTACTTGTGTATCTATCTATGCATTTATCTATGTATCTATCTATGAACAGTATATATGTACAGTATCTATGTACAGTATCTATGTACAGTATCTATCTATCTATATATCTATCTATGTATCTATCTGTCTATCTATCTACCTATCTATGAATGTAAGTACGTATGCGTATTTATGTATGTATTTGTGTGTATATATGCCTGTGAGTGTGTGTGTGTGTATGTTTGTATGTCTGTATGTCGGTATGTCTATATGTCTGTATGTCTGTCTGTCTGTATGTAGGGTATTGCTTTTCAAACAAAAAAAGCAAGGACTCCCGTCCCCCAACAACTGCCTGCTCCAGTGTAGCTAGCTCAACTAGCTGTACGCACAACGTGACCAAGTCCACTTGGAAGCCGTTGCAAAAGACTCTAGGCTGGTTCCTGGGTTGGGAATAAAAATTGAAAAAATGATATGCATGTATGAAATGAATAAGATGTGTGACAAAAGAATCACAAACATATGGAGTAGACCCCGTGCATGCTTGTGCTCATACTAGCTCCTGATGTTGGCAATTTTTAGTCCATCTCAATTGAGAACAGCATGAATCACAAACAACTGTTTTTTAATGTTATTGCTATCTGGGGCCTATGCTGGTGTAACTCCTGAGACAACAAGAAGACACAAAGGGAGAAAGAGCAGAGATAATGACCAATCACAAATGAAATCGTGATGAAACAAGAACAGGACACCACCGCTAGGGGAGACATATGAATGGTGACACGAATGAAGTGGGAGACAGATGGTGAGAAACGAATGATGGAAGACACGCACGAATAGACGAAAGAATCAGACACCACCACTAAGGCAGATTGATGATTGAAGACAAATGAGTTGGGAGACAGATGAATCGGAAGACAGATGGAAAGAGAAGACATCCTGACAGCCACTAGCCAGAGTGGGAGACACATGAAGGAAGACACGTAAAGAGAGACACCCAAAGAGCCAGACAACACTGGCCAGATTGGGAAACACCACTGGCCAGAGCGGGAAACAAATGAAGGGAGACAAGTGAAGAGACATCTGGAGAGCCGGACACCACTAGCTGTCGAAAGCCAGACTGGGAGAGAAACAAAGAGAGACCAATGAAGAGAGGCATCCGGAGAGCCGGAAACCATTAAGAGCGGGAGACACATGAAGGAAAACCCGGAGACAAGTATCGTAACAAGAGAAATCCAGAGAGTCAGACACCAGTAGCCAGAGTGGGAAAATTATGGGATATGTTTTTAACTCCCATAAATCCGATGTTTATTTTAAAAAATCAAATTATAATCTATGGGATATGTTGATATTTATGTACATTTCCTATAGAAGTCGGAAACAAGCGAGGAAACGACTTCCGCAATGAGCTCTCTGATATGATTGGGATGTGTAGGTACCATTGGTTTGTTGATTATATATACTGTATATATATATCATTCATATTCCATTCATCTTTCCATTCTTATTCATATTCCATTGATCGTTAATGGTTTAAATCTCCCACTCATATTCCATTGATATTCCATTGATATCCCATTTATTGTTGGTGCATTGCCATCTATCAGAATAATTATGGCCATATAAACCTCCTAACAACCCTCGGGTGAACTAACATAGCTATTGGCAATGGTCTATTTCCCCATTGATAGTTGATTTACCATTTCTAGTTGATTTATTATATACCCTCTGGTAAACTAACATAGCTATTGAAAATCACCATTTTTAATGGGAAAATCCACTATAAATGGTCATTTTCAATAGCTACGTTAAATTACCAGAGGGTACCCCTTCATAGCTGAATTACCTTTCAAAAGTGCTGATGATTCCAGTTCGCAAACGGCGCAAAAACCCTCCAGCGCCTGATTCGAACGTCAAGGCTCTGCTGAAAGTCTGCTGAACGCAAACACCAGAAACGAAGATTGTCAGCCAGGCCTGGAGGCCACGATGCATTAAAACCTAGACAGGCCTTGGAGACCTACATATAAATATATATACTGTATATCTCTTTGCATACGTAAATATTTATATATACATGTAATTCAAGAAATATATACTTATATAGCTGCTCGCCACCTTTTTTCTCCACCTTCCCTTGATTCTTGCTCTGCTGCCTTCTGGATCTTTCTGATCCTAGGCCGTCCTCCCAGGACTCTTGCCCCGGGAGGGAGGGTTTGGGTGACTTGAGCAGCGGCGGATCAACAGCCACTCACAGCTACTGCCAGCTGCTCGCCACCTTTTTTCTCCACCTTCCCTTGATTCTTGCTCTGCTGCCTTCTGGATCTTTCTGATCCTAGGCCGTCCTCCCAGGACTCTTGCCCATTCTTCCCATCTGTGCCTGCTTGAAAAAGGACAAACCACGCTGTTGGAGGGATCTGCACTTTCGTCAGAAAAAGTATTTGTTGCAGCAACTCAGGAAAAGCCGTGGCCAAACGTAGGATACGGTCTTTCACACAACTTTGCAAAGAAGGAAAAAAGACAGCGGCCCCAACTTCTTGGAGATATATTTCCATGGTACGGTGTGCCATCCAACGTCCCCTTCTACGCACAAGCTCTGAGTCTTCTGTCAGCATCAACAAAAACGTGGCCCCCCCCGCTCGCAGTGATCCCAAATCCAAACAGCGTTCATCACCTCTTCGCTCACTAGGTAAGCCTAAACCGCGCAGCAAATGTCGAAACTTGTTTCACAGATTCTGTGCAGAGTAAGGCCAAAGTCGCTGAAGAGGTTTCACATCCCGAAAAGCGCTGGAAATGAGAAGAACCAGATCTGAGTATTCCAGCCTCGTCATCTGATGCCGTGCTGCTCGAAACCTGGTTTTGGGCTCCTGGACTCGTAAGAAAACCGCCTGCATGGTGTCACCCACATCAGATGGCAAGACCAAATCTTTTCGCATTGCTTGTAGGACCTCACCAATTCGGCACACCGCACCCCAACTCAGTGAAATCACTCCAGCAACCAGAGGCCACCCCCAAAGAATGGCCAGACTCAGTAGCGCCAGTAACACCTGGAAAGGGCAAGCCAGGTGATGCTCGCCTGGCTCTTCTCGAAGCCAGGCGAAGGCAAAGTCCCACGCGCCTGTGAGCATGCGGCGTATTGTTGGCTTTGCAGCCGACACCGCATTGACCGTCTCTGAGTAGTGACTGTAAGGCCTGCCTGCTGCATACAAGGCCTGGCCATATTCTACCAGTTTAGTGACCACTGCCTCTGGTTCAGTGTAAGCAGTCCTCAGCAATTTGCTCAAGTCAAGCCCTTGAGCATCCAGCCATTGCCCAAACATCTCCAGTAAGCGCTGCCGATTCGATCTTGTCACTTCCTGAACAGGTCGACCTGTTTGCAGAGGTTTTGAAGTCCTACTGAAAGCCCTACGCTCATCATCTTTGTTCCTTGGAACCATGCCATGGCTGCAAATGAAAACGCCCCAAATCCATAAAACTACGAGCCTACGGATACTCAGGGAGGGTCCTTCACCAGGAAAGCCAAGTGTTGAGTCAAAATCCAAGAGGAACTGATAAAAATCCACAGGTGGCAGGGATGAACGACGACGGGGACTGGGGATGGACAGAGTGCCGGGTCTGAGATTGTGACGGAGGCAAAGTCCAAGGAAGAGAGAAGTCCAATTGGAAATCCATCGGCGGAGAGGTGGCATTTCTGCAAATTTGAAAAGGCCTTCACAATCCAAGGAGTCCAAAAAAGATGGCCCTTCAAATCTTGCACGGAGCTCTTTTGACCTGGTAGGGTCATCTGCTACATTCAGGCGGGCTGGCACAAACAGAATTGACAGCATGATACCAAAAGCCATACACAGTGCCATGACCTTTCGGAGGAGAGGAGATAAGGCTTTTGATGATGAGCGCCCCTTTGCCAAAGCTCGGACTGCCACATTGGAGTCAAGAAGTAGGCAGGTCCGTCCTCCTCCCCTCCGGGCTGCAGCTTTTGTTGATTGCACTGCACTGGCCAGCTCGAGGACATTGATGTGCGAGCTGCCTGTCCACTTCCAGGAAGAGCCTACCGACCATTCATGTCGCTTTGCAAGCTCATTGACAAAGGGGCTCTCAAGGCCCGTTGCCCGCAACTCGCTCCTCTCTGCAAAAAGCCTCTCGGCATCTAAGTGCACCGCAAAAAGTCTTGCCAAAGCCTTTGCCAAACCCGGGCAGTACACCGAACTGCCCTTCGTCAATTGTCCTTGGATGACCGTATGCTTGTGGTCCCTTGTGCATGGCTTGCAAATAGACGAAGCTCTCATGTTACATGTCAGAAACCGAAATTCCTTCTGAAAAGGACTGCCGTATGAACATGATGCCGTGTAGTTCTCCTCCACATTCCAAAGGGAAAGCAAAAACTGCCACTCCTTCAACCAGGCCATCTTCGAGCGCCTGGGTGTTTCTAAGAGAGCTATCACGCATGCATAGGCTGCTGCCAGAAGGAGGGTCATGCAAGCGAAAGCCAATCTATTGCCCAACCAAACTTTTGGTGCTTTCTGATTCCAGCCCCTTGGCATATTGTATGACCTACAGGCAGGGTGAGCGGCCGGTGAGAAAGTCGTGCAGGGTGGCTCCAACGCTAGGCTTCGAACCCGACGGTTTTGGATCATGAAGAGAAGCCATTCCACTACACGCAGGTTGACGAGGTCATACTGGGAGGAGTAGCTGAGGTCAATGATTGGACCAACCACCAGCCCATACTTGGCAACCTCATCTGAAATCACACCAGAGCCTCCACAAACTTCCAAAAAGTCAAAACGCTGAGCCAAAGGCCTGGCTGGCTTTGGCTTCCATGTAAGAGGGTCATCGGGGCCCTCTTCTTGTAGCTCAAGCCAGTCCTCCTCCTCACCAACACCTGCATCCTCAAAAACTCTCCTCTGCCATGAATCCAAGACCGCATGACCACCTTTGAAATCTCCTGACAACCACAACGGGTGGGCAAAGTCGCGGCAAATCCTGGCCTCACAGTACGCACCTCTGTGCATAGAAGCATCTGAAGCATAGACCCATGGATGAAAAAGAGCCTTGATGTTTGAGGACATAAGTGGCAGCAAAACCGCACAAAGAACCAATTCGTCTGCCGCCTTTCGCGAGAGGGGCCGCAGCTTGGGTTTTTCCGGCTTGAGCTCTGCAGGAGGGATGACCTTGAACACCTCTCCAAGCAATGCCATTCCACACCTCCTAAAGCAAAGTGTTGACACAAGACCACCCACCAGTGAAGGATGCAGCGCATCTGAAGTGCAGGAGAGCCTAGCAGCTTGCAGTGAAATCCATGACAAAGCCAATCTTTTTTCAGCTGGGGCTGCAACCGGCAAAAGGCCCTTGTCTACCAACTTCTTGCTGGAGTTCAACTCGGCACCTACGGCCGTTCCGCACGTAGATTCAATCACATCCTTTGCATCGGAGCCTTGCAAACCAGCACTTGCATAGCATCGCTTCGCTTTCTGGAAAACCTCAAAAGCAGGGCTTCGAGGGGCATCTGTTCTACCCAAATCAGCCGCAGGGACAGGGGCGATCGCAAAGAAATCATCGATGCACAAACCTTGGTATACATCATGTGGGCGGACCAGTGCATCTGTAACTAAACGCCCCTCATCTGGAAGAAGCCCTGCCGACTGTAGCAAACCAACATGGGCTGAGATACCAAATTCAACGCCAAGATGATCACCCTGTAGAATTGCACCAAAAGCGCCACAAACTTCAGTATCTCCTGCCGTAGGCCACTCAGAAGGTCTGTGACCATGGAGGTGATCCCCATGGACCGTCCGGTCTATAGGGCGCCTGCTAGATGCTGCTCTTGCAACATAAGCTTTGTAGGCTTTGAACTCCACAAACTTCTCCAACGGCATGGGGGGCCAAACTGCATTTGTTCTGCTACGCTCAAACGAAACCGCCAACTGATGGTAATAGTCTGAGCGATCTGCAACGCAAAGTTTGATACCACATCCCTCTGGAATCACGAGGCGTGAAAGCAGGGAGCTGACCGGCAACGCTGCCGATGGCCCTGGGATCCTGCCTTCCCAGCTGTTTCTCTCTCTGCGATCACCTATCTGTCGGTCATGCTGCAGTGACTTGAATGCATTGAACACTTTTACCCTTGCTGCATCTCCTGTTGTGATATGTGAACGCGGATGTAAAACCAAAAGCCCCAAATCATCCCACCTCCGGAAAAGCTCAAAAACTGTGGAAGGTTCATCGGCCAAAAAATTGGGTCGGCCTCTGTCATACACTGGTGATTCGAGCTCAATCACCTGTGGCTCCATAAATGCCATGTAAAGCTCAGGCTCAATGAAAGAGGAAGCATCCCATTGACCCCTCCCAGTGATCTTCAACCTCTCGGGCTTCAAGTTTGAAAAAGGCTGCAACTGCGGGAAGCCCTCGTTGTTGATTCCAACCTGAACATCTGTGCGAACCTCAGAATATGGTGAGCAACTGAGGCCCAAAGCTTCTGCAGCCAATGCCAAATCTTTGAGTCTGGCCATTAGCTGCAAATTCTTACGACCACTTGCCGCCACTTCAATGCGCTTGCAGCGGTCACACGACTCTATCAACAGCCTCAGTTCAGAAAGGGCATCTGCCTGGATCTGATTCGGCTGCCTCCGCAACAAATCAAGAGAGGGGGTGGCTCTGGACCAATAAACGTTGTTCAAGGCCATGACCACAACATGAAGAGCCCTTGAAACTGCCTCATGCTTTGAAACTGTGCTTCTTGATCTGTTGGGGCCCGCTGACAAAGGCCACTCATTGGGGACAGGCAGCGGGAAGAGAGCGGTTGGGGGGGCGGTAGGCCCATCCCTTGGAAGGTGGAGCGTCTGTGAAAGGAAATGCCCAAAAGCTGTGCGGCACTGCATCACCTTTCTTGTCAATGACATGCACCAGGAAACAAATGAAAAGGAGATCTTATCGATGTCCTCCTCCGCCTTCGGCACATTAGCTGTTCCTGCGTCAAATTCATCTGGCTTGCTGCCATACAAAACTTGTTTCTGCATGTCAGCTGAATTCTTTGCATTGTCAACTTCCATGAACCCATCAGCACGTGACAAAACAGGGCTGGACCTTGTTGGGTTTCCATGAGAAGAAAAAGACTGCATTGGAGCTGTAGCCTCCGGGAGATCTAGCACCCCACTTGACAAGGCGGAGCGGCGACAAGCTGATCCTGGTGGCTGCGACTTAGGCAACTTACAGTAACAGCGGTCACTTGGACTTGAACCTCCGCCGCCTTCAGTTGCAGCCACCAGGATCACTTCGCATCGTCGGCCTGCTGATTCTGGGCCGGTGCTCCCTTTCCTCTCCCTGGCCTTCGCTTTGGCTGAGGCTTCGCTGCCGGCTGCTCGTCGTTGTTTGTTGGGCCCTTTCCCAAAAGCTCTGTGCGCTTGCCCTGGAGGATCTCGGCCTCTTTGAGGAAGGCCAAAGCCACAGTGTTCCATGCTGGGACGCTCAGAGGTGCAAAAGGCCTCCGCTGGCCGGTGGCAGACTGCCCCCGATTGATCCACAAGTTCTGAGGTGGATCGTCCAGCAACCTGATCAACCACGCCAAGTTCCACTTGTTTGAGTCCAAACTGGCCTGTTCGACCATGACCGTTGTGAGGGCCAAGTGGTCCATAGCGAGGCCCGACTCTCCCGCGGCCATTGCATCGAAGACGTGAGCGATGGACCACATTATCATACCAAGCTCTCGATTTTGGCCGTAGCCTCCGTATCTCTCCAGGTAGGCCAACAACGAGACGCCTGAAATTTCTGAAAGCGCTGAAGGTGGCTTGGCCGTAGGTGACATGCGCCTCTGTATCTGCTGGCAAACCTTGAGGAAAAACAAACCGTTCCCAGCTGAAAGATCCCTCTGCAACTTTTCTCTTGCCATTGTGCCCTTGACGCCCGTTGTGGGAGTTGAAGAGGAAAGGTCGGACATGGGGTCTGAACCTGAGGCATGAAAATGCATCATGAGGGTCTGCAAGGCCTTTGACTGTTGTAACAACGCCTGCGCCATTGGAGATCCCAACTGTTCCATGTCCTCGGGCGGATTCATAGGATCCGGAGGCTCGTCCTCTTCCAAAAACTGCTTCTGGCCCAAAGGCGCGGCCGGAGCTGCAGATGCCCTCGCAGGCGGTGGGGGACCCATCATCTTTGCCAGGCCTGAAAGGTCTGCTTTCTTGCCGGGGGTCAACATGGCAGAAATCGGCATTGAGGCTTTCCCACCCATGACAGGCAGAAAAGCCCGATCTGCAGGCTCCTGCACTCCCTGCTGTGTTTGCCGTTCTTGCTGTGCAGCCAGTTTTGCTAACTGATCCGTGATGGCAGGAAGGGACCCCATCAGCAATTCCACTTGCTGTGCCAGCGAGGCCACTGTATGCTTTTTGGGCCCCGGCTTTGCCCCAGCGGGAGCTCTTGCGGGCACGGTAGAACCAGGTGCTGATGGCTTTGCTTTGGTTGTTGCCTTTGGCGATGCTGGTGCCAGGTCCTCCTCTTCGCGAGCTGAGTAGTAGCCCGTGCGCTCGAACATCTCTGCATCGACCCATGCTTTGACTCTTGGCATGAGCTCGGAGAAGTCTGGCCGTGCTTTTGGATCTGCCACTCGAAAAAGCGTCACAAGGTCCTCCTCCTGTCCCTCCTCTGGATATGGCAGCACCAGGCCATACACAAGAGGAACATTCATATCTACCACCATGACGCTGATGTCTTCTCCAGCAGGTTCCAAAACTCCTGTATCCCCCATAGTCAAAAGAGGAACAGTGAAGGAAACATGTGGTCCTGCCAAAGGCTCCGATCCGTCCGAGGTCAGCTCGGCGTGCTCCGCCAAAGATTCTTCGTCTAAATGTCCATCTGGAAGTGCGAGAAGAACGCCACCCTCTCGCCTCATAATGACCCATGCTTGTAGTGAATTCACCAGGACCGTCTCTCCTGGCGGCCATTGAAACAATACCCTGACTGGAACTCCAGGGTCTCCTGCAACTGACAAGTCTACTGAAACTGGTATTGACATGGTAACTCAATGCCCAAGCCAGCACAATAGGTCTCCGCCTCTGCAAGGGATGCAAATCCGTGACAGATGGTGCTCTCACTGAATCTCCCTGTGATCCTGGCCAAATCTGACGCCCTTGAAACTCGCGTCGGTGATTCCAACCCTGGGGACCGCACAATGATGTACACTGCAGGCTTGAGGTCAAAAGGCAGTGTGGCCCTGGGGACCTTGATCCGTCCCTTCCAGCACAAAGAAGCCCAATAGCCGGCTTCCCACGCACGCTTTGCTCGATACACGGAGCTGTAGCCGCCCCCCTTGAGACGACTGCAAAGCCCAATGTAGCGCTCAGGACAAGGAGGAAGAAGCTCAGCAAAGCCCTCGTAGTCGTTGTATGCCACTGACCCCAAAGCGCTTTCTTGAGGACGCGCTGGGCCCTCTGGGGGTGGGTCTTCCCCACTGATGACCTCCCACTCCTCTGACTGAGAATGGTTACGATTCCCTGCCTCAATGGCAATTGATAATCTGTTCAAGGCCTGAACCAAACTGGTCAGGTCCGAGGGCCCTTCACTCATCCACCACCGCTCGATAGCCCTGCAACCTCCTCCGGGCCCTATCAGCAATGGTCAGGACGGGAGATGGCACTGGTGGAAGAGTGGCCGGAGAGCCAGAGAAGGAAAGGGAAATCCAAATCCACAGGAGAATGAGGGTCAAAAGTCCACTGAGAAAACCAAGAAGAAACGAAGTGGCAAGACCTGTGAAGCTGTTGCTGCCACAGTAGTGAGGACACCCCAGCCCCCAGAAATTGGTGGAGACTGCCTCCTTAGTTAGGGACCCAGCCTGAGCAAGAAAGGCTACCCAACTCATTGACTTGAGCAGCGGCGGATCAACAGCCACTCACAGCTACTGCCAGTATGTACACAAATACCCGCTGGTAATCACTCACACGGTTTGCTGGGAATATATCCATGACTAGCTCGGGGATTTCCCGGCGAGCCATTCCTTTAATTTTCCGGCCCCATACCACCATGTTGCTGTTTAAACCCCCATTAAATCAGCGTTACAAGCGGCGTAGTCCCCATTAAATCCATCGAAGTCCACATTTTGTTGGTTACTGGTATATCCCATTACATGCGTATATATATATATATAGACGCATAGACATACATACACACACATGAACACAGACATATACAGCTGCATTTACTTACATACATACATTACATTACATTACATTACATTACATTACATTACATACATTACATTACATTACATTACATTACATTACATTACATTATATTACATACATACATACATTACATAGATATAAATATATATATATACATACATACATTTACATATACACACACACATGTATGTACTATTTACATGTAGTAAACATCTACTCTACATCTAATGTCTTCACGCCAAAAA
>CAMXCT020001046.1:184818-207318 GCA_947184155.2 Cladocopium goreaui
CGGCAAAAAAGATATGTGGAGCCCTCCTAAATACCAAAACAAAACCATGAATATATGTATATAATATAGAATATAGATATGATAATATCATATAATATCTGAATATAGTATGAGAGTCCCTGTCTGCAGAATTCCTATGGAGTACGACCTTGAACCTCAGGGTGTTTACTCATTTCTTTCTGGTGGAAAACCTGCTGTGGTGTCTAAACCCATGGATTTCGCCCCAACCTGCCATATCCTGCTATCAAATCATGGCGAAATTCATCAACTAGCTGGTTGTCCATGATCTTCACATGTTGGGCCACCACAAAAAACGTGGAGCGTTCGCTGTTTTCCCCATCTTCTTCACAGTCTTCGCATTTGTCCCCCATTCTTCCGCCCAAAAGTCCATGGAAGGTGTGCAAAGTCGAAGGCGGCCGGGCCCAGCTCAGGGACGGCATTCAGACACAGGCCCCTCAAAGCTGTGAGCAATTCCTCATAGCCTCGGCGCCAGCGGAACCCGGCACAGGGAGGCTGCGCCCTTGTTTTGGCCGATCGAATGTGAATCTGAATTGGGATGATGGATGATTTATAAAAATTGAAATGGATATAGAATGGGAATATACTGTCCCTATGGTGATTTATTTCAGGAATGATGATCTAGTTATTGATTCTCATTGGAACAGCTAGCTAGCTGGCGAAGTTAACACTACCCCCATCCAATAAGAAACTATGGTAAAAAATAGGGGATTGACTGTTGACCATCAATGGGAATATCATGGGAATATGAGTGATATGAACAGGAAGGGATTAGTTGACTGATCAATACGGGGAGTAGAATATGGAAATGAACCCCTATTTTTTTAAGATGGTTGAAAATCCCATATTCTATCTACTTCAGGATGATTCTATATATATATAGTTTTGTTTGTTGAAAATGGATGACAAATGTATATGTGTCTGAACCAAAATCATTCAGCTGGATGGATGGATGGATGGATGGATGGGGAACACCATCCTAGCAGCACTATGTTGGCTGTATATACTCTGCATCTTTCGGGATGGTTTGATGTACGATTTTGTATGTGTACTCATGTATATGTTTGTTGAACATAGTGTTATGTTATGTTCTGTCATGTTCATACTTATCCTAAACAAAAAATAGTTGGATAGTATGTATATATATATATATTTATGTAGGTATGTATATGTACCCTGTATACATATATATATATATCATTTATCAATATGCATAGAAATCTACTCTAGACCCTCAGTTGACCTATAAGAACGTGTCTAAAAAACTGGTGAAAGTATCTTCAAATGATGGCGTAACAATTCTCTATGGGTAAAGTGAGGGTCTATGAAAACATATACCTCAAATTGATTGTTTATTCTCGGTGATCTATACTGTTCAGATTATCTGTCTTTAATTTAATTACTGTTTATATTATAACAAGCGTTGTATATAACGGTTCCGACAAATTATGCCAACTATGCTGACGTATGGGCCCAAGTTCCAGTTCACGAGCTCTGTGCCCAGCCACTGAGCTTTCGCGTGAGTTTGAGGATCAAAGTCGTTGCGAGACCCAAATCCTCAGTCGCGGTTGCCGGGTGCCCGAAAAATCGCTGCGAAACAACAGAGGAAGAGTCGACTTATGAAACAAACATAAGGAACTTACGATGAAAATCGTGATTTCATCCAGAATTTTTAACACAATAGGGATTTTGATGGATTTTGCAACATGGGTGGTTGAAGAAAAATATGAGGAAAAATGGCAGATCATCAATCCAAGTCGTGTAATGGACACCAAAGATTGAAACCATCAAGATCCGCAAAGCAGAAGTTTGGGACAACTGGGCGAACTAATTACATTCCCATCCAGATCCATCCAGTAAATTATCATATGCAAATAGATACACCGTTTATATAATAGATATATACTAGATATATCCATCCAGAGGGAAAATCATCTACAATAGATATATAATAAACAACCACCATTTGTAGATGATTTTCCCTATGGATGTCACCATGGCCAGGGTCGCCATGAAGCGTATGATCCGAGGCACTTCCATGGGATAACGCAAGGCTCGACCCGTACGATTTCTCTCCGACCATGCCAATGTGCTTGGGCCACAGACCGGAAACTGGGCACTCGTCAGTGGCAGTTCTTGTAACCAAAAACGGATGTTTGTCCGTGTCTACACATGTAATATGTATCTGCAAATACATGTGATCTATGAATACATACAGTGTACCATATATACGTATATATATACATACATATAATTCATACCATATATATATAGTTCATATTATATATGTGTGTGTGTGTGATTACATGTGTGATTCTATAAGATGCAATGACCATATGCAAACTAACAGGAATAAGATCGGCTGGAGGATATGTCGCAGATCCACTGGGTGCGCGGACCTGGTGCTGTCCTCTGGATCACTGTAGCCTGGAAAGGCGACCAGCTGAGGAAGTGGATGTCATCGCCATTCAATTTTTTGTTGGCACATCTTGGGTGGGGAGCATTTGAAAGTAGTAGTTTGGCAATTCTCTGCAGCGGGCTAGACTTTACAGCTTGCAAGCACTTGCGAGATTTCCACAATCCTCCAAGCAAGTCCACCAGATTTCTTGTTGTAACATCCTATGGAAAAATCGAAAAGTACCCTCTGGTAGTTGAATCTGGCAGCGCGTATTCCAAAGTTTCCCAAAGCATCCATGGTTGAATCTTTGATCTGGAGTTTCACCTTCCAATTAGAAAGTTGCCACATAGTTTTGCTCCGTTAAATGGACATCTCTTTGGTCTAAGTCCCAAAAAACAAACCCGCAAATCAACCATTATCTACCCATGATATCCCATGATATCACATAGTTTTTGATCCATTTCAAGTTGCTAAATTCATCTGAATTCATTCAAATTCTCCCATGAAATCTCTCGCAGAGCCCTTGATCCAAGATCTTGATGATCCCATAATAGCCCTCCAATTTTCAAAAATTTCCCATATTTGGGAGACTTCCCATGTTTGACGCCAGGGGGTACTACCTTCACGGTCAAGCCACACATCACCACGTTCGTTTCATCGAAGGAGGTCACCGTCACCTTGCGCTTCGGCCCCGAAGAGCCGTCCGAGGTGTCCGGATCGCAGTCGCCCAGCGGATATTCTTCCTCCGCTGCTCCGGAGGTCATGGGAATTTTTGTGGGATTTTCCGGGGATATGTAGGTAGATAGATAGATCGATCGATCGATGGATAGATCGATCGATGGAGATCGATACACAGATAGATCGATAGATCGATGTATAGAATACCCTCAAGATCAAACAAACCCCCTTGTCCTTCAAATTAAACCCAAATCTGGGTTCTAGAATGGTCTCCTTTCAAAAAAAAAAACAAGGCCTTTGACATCTCTCAACGGAGAGCAGAATAGAACCCCAAAGTGTACGCATGATGGGGTTCTAAAATCGTATTCCTGCAAACCATAAAAACATGAAAAATTGACACGTTTTTGGGGGGAATCTCCTTGTTATTAGTTAAAGCAAAATTTTGCATTTCATTTGCACACAGTTTTTTGTCCTCCCGTGCGCATTGCGCGGTTCAGGTCATCATAATGTGTTGGATTTTTCTGTTTTTGAAGGGTTTTGTTAAGGCTGCATGAGGGCCACCTTTTCCGGAAAATATAAGCAGCACATCTTTTAAAAGCAAAGTCGATTGCAACCTTTTGACCCTCTTTCCCCCCACAAAGACTGCGTCGTCCAGTCATCTTTTGAAATCACCTTCCTTCTAAAACATATCTTACCGCATACAGTCTGGCAAGACTATCGCGTTGAAGGAAAGATTGCCTTGCCCATGAACAGTCTCAAAACTTCCTGGGTCATCAGTCTCTCCCCCTTCTTTGTTCTCCGAAAGTTCTCTATCAAATGTGTTGCAGATCGATGTAGAATGCAGAAGCGATGTGACAAAATGGCTACGTTTGGGTTACAGCTGGCCATCAGTCAGCACTTGGGTCTAGAATGGCTGCCTTCAAGTTGACTTCAAGCTCCAAAAACGTTTTGACACGCATTGACCTGGGAGATGACTATAGACCCGCGTCCTTCTTTCCAAGCGGTTTGGTTGAACCAAAAGTGCTGGTATCTAAAGAATGCGCAGAAGGATGTAGAATGCAGAAGGGATGCCGAAGGATGGCTAAGCGGCTAAGTTGGGTAATAGCTGGCCATCAGTCACCACCTGGGGGTCTAGAATGGTTGCCTTTGGGCCCAAAAAGCACTTGGCACGCATTGACCTGGGGATGATGACGATAGACCCGCGTCTTTTTTTCCAACCGGCTTGGTTGAACCAAAGTGTTGCTATCTAAAGAATGGAGGCGTTGGGTGGGAACAAGGATGCGCATCACTGCAGGTTGCTCATCACAACTTGAGCTGGCATTTGTACTTTCCAAACAAAATTGGCATTGTGTCGGAGGTTGGAGGTAATGGTGAGGCTCGTGTTGTTTCAATTGCGGATGCTGCCGGATATAAATCAATACGTTGTTTATCATTACACATTGCTGCAGCTGCTCAACACCTTTTTACCTTCTTTTTTCAGAAACTTCAAACCAAGCGACGTTGAAATCACCTGGTTTTGAAAATGGAAATCTTGATCGACCAAAACCAGGGATGCTAATTCCAAACATGTTTTGCACCTTTGTGCAGATACCTCATCACGACTTGGTTCCGTTTTCTGCACTCCAAATCAATGACCTTTTCTTGTGGTCTGTTGGAATCAATTTATACCACAACAAGGCTCATATATCCAAACTTTCAGGGTTCTAATTTGATAGCCTTTCAGGGTTCTAAAATCATAGCCGTCAATGCCACCTCCAGGGGGGAGATTCTAGACACCTCGATCTTGAGGGTATTATATAGATGGATAGATCGATAGATCGATAGATAGATAGATGGATGGATAGATCGATAGATCGATAGATCGATAGATGGATAGATGGATAGATGGATAGATGGATAAATGGATAGATGGATAGATGGATAGATGGATAGATGGATAGATGGATGGATGGATGGATAGATAGATAGACAGATAGATAGATAGGTAGGTAGATAGGTAGGTAGATAGATAGATAGATTAGATAGCTTAGATAGATTAGATAGATTAGATAGATTAGATAGATTAGATAGATTGGATAGATTAGATAGATTAGATAGATTAGATAGATTGATAGACAGATAGATAGATAGATAGACAGATAGATAGATAGATAGACAGATAGACAGATAGATGGAGAGATAGATCGATGGAGAGATAGACAGAGAGATAGATCGATAGATCGATAGATCGATAGATCGATAGACAAATGATAGATCGATAGATCGATAGACAAATAGATCGATCGATGGATACATCGATAGATAGATAGGTAGATAGATGGATAGATAGATAGATAGATTGATTGATTGATTGATTGACTAGATTAGACTAGATTAGACTAGATTCGATTATATAGATTCGATTGGATTGGATTAGATTGGATTAGATTGGATTAGATTGATTGGATAGATATATGATCCCGTGTCGTGTTCACGCCCCCCCCTTGTATGGTATGGGGGGTGACCACCACCCCACACCCCACCGCATTCACAGGGGGGATACCTAGACATATATATATATATATACATACAAATACCCCCAGGACGCGGGTGCCGCCCAGAGGTTTATCATGTTACCAACTCTTTAGGGTTTGTTCAGCGTTTGTTTGGGTTTGTTTAGGGTTTAGCTCGAGTTTCATTACATACATACAGTGTACAGTGTACATATACATGTGTATATACTATACACATTATACACACAAACATACACACACACTACAAATGTTTTTTTTTAGGAGATTCTCCATTGCCGTGTTTGATGAACCGAAGGGTCATGGGGATATCATGGAAGTTGACACTTGGGGTGAACTAATCCACCTATTGCTGAGTATATCCCCTTACATAGCTGAAAAATAGGCCTTATATATGGTAGGTACCTCCAATTTGGGTTCCTGGAATTGCCACTGAATAAATCCTGATTGTCAATACTTAGCCCTATTCGGTGGCGAACTACCCAGGAATCATCAGTGGGTTAGTTCACCACAGTTATAAGTGGACGAGCACCCCTCCTCGCCTACTGAACTAACTAGGGTGAACTGGGCTACTTATAGTTTTTTCCTAGTTTGCCACCAAGTATCAACCTCAATTTAAAAATATACAACATTCAAATATCAACCCCCATGAAATCCCCATTATACACAACTATATTCTATTAAATCCACTGTATTCCCATCAATTCGCCAAGTATATTCCCATTAATGTTAGTAAAGCAATCGCAAACCATCCTCAATTTTACCACCAATGGGAAACCATTAAAATACCCGGTATGTCTGGTTAGCTAAAATTTTAGTAACATTACATCCCTATGATATCCAAAGAAAATGAATCCAGGAACAAAAAATACAAAATCACCATAAAATCAGAATAACAAAAGAAAACATCCCTGTGAAATCCTTGAAAATCGCCATAGAATTCCCATCAAATCACCATTTTTCCGGTGGAAATCACCCATGAAAATCCCCCATATAAAATCGCCTCGATCCGTGGAAGTGGAGCCGGCGGCGATGATGGGCCACCAAGACCGCCAAGACCACCTTCGATTGTTGGCATTTTTTTCGGAAAATCCATGGTAAACAAAAATGATAAACCATGAATTTTTGGGAAAAAGCCTATTTTTTTTGTCACTTTTCAGAAAATGATGATATTAAAATATAAACCAATTTCAATTGTTGGGGGTACCCAACCATTTCTGACAAACCCCTACATTATCTGAGGCCCTGGCTGCGTTTGCGCTCTGCAGCTCCCGCCGAAGTCTGCCTGGCCAATCTGCGGGTGGTTTTTTGGCGGGGTCGTTGGCAACCCAAACAAGAATAAAGATAGCAAGTGGATTCAAAAAATAAAATACTTAATGACTTCATCATACAATACTGATCATACTTCCCATACTTCGTACCCATGTTCGTGTTTCAAGTATGATCAGAAATTGATCCCAAAATACATGATAATACATGATACTTAAATCCTTGATACAAGAAGAAAGATAGTATCTGGTTTTTACCCTCTGGTAAACTAACATAGCCATTGAAAATGGCCATTTATAGTTGATTTACCCATAAAAAATGGTGGTTTTCTATAGTTATGTAAACGTTTACCAGAGGGTAAGATTTTCTCCACATCTCCCAAAAATGAAAGCGCAGGTGTCACCTGACCGTTGCCTTACTGCGTCCCGGCGATGTGATGCTCCCTGCGGAAAGCGATGGCGGGCTGCTGCAACTTTGGGTGTCTGAAAATGGTTATTATAGACGCTGGGAAATTGCCGCTTGAATGGGAAAATGATGATGAAGTGAAGGATTTGTTTTGGATTTTGATGTAGCCCATTTTACGACAAACCCATTTACACCTCGGCAGAAGGGATTCGAAGTGATATGACACCATGAAAAAAGGAGGAACCAATCATTCTGTGGTAAAATAAAAAGGATGTGAAACCACAACAAGGTAAATTCCTCAGTCATGGTCTTGACCAAACAAAATATGGTGATGTCAGTGATGTCCATGAACAATGGGGATTTAGCCCATGAATCATGGACAAACCCGACTGTGCCAGGGTCAAAAGATGCTGTATACATATACATATATATATATTAAATATATATATATGATGTGATCACCCCATCATCATTCAGGATTCCAAAAATAATGTAATGTGAACCTCTCTTAATAGAATGATGACCACCCCCGACCTTATGGAAATATTGTATAATATTGTAAGTTCCTGCAGTTTAAGGTGATGTGGAACGATAATAACCAATAATCGTGATATTAACATATATTAACCAGTAATTATGGCGATAGATGAGGATATTACCAATCAATTGTTGGGCTGTCTGACAATGGGGAATTAGAACGAGCCAGAGCGAGGATATATAGGTGGGATATAGGTGGGATAGATAACCAACAACTTGATTTGGGTATGTCCAAAAATGGGTGTTGATTCCTCCAAATGCGAAACTACCAGGAAGAAAGGATTTGGAGACATGTCCGATTTCTTTCTCAGGCAGCCTTAAAGATTGAGGGGTAACCAGCTTATTTGAGGGCACCAATTGAGTTCCAAATTCCTCCTGTTCTGCGAAAAATAAGACTCTGTCCATTTTCCTCCACTTCCACTTTCAGTGTGGCTGTGTCAAGCCAAGGCTTCATCCCTTCACAACAATCATGCCCCAACAAGAAATCCTGATTTGCTATTGGATATCTTCATGTCTTTGGGGTCTCTGGAAATTGGGAAAAGCTGCATCCAATGTTTCAGCCATGGTCATCTCGACTGATCGAGCCGCCCTTGTCCCTGGGTGAGTCTCTGGTGAAATTCTATACTCACTTAGTAACTGGCTTCCACACATTGAAGTTATCCCATATATGATTCATAATATGTGATATATGATATAAATATATATATATACATAATTATACATACAGATATATACAGCACATGGGTGCGTAACGTTCCATCCCCAAATTGTGAATTTAGTGCATACATTTCTGGATTCCCAGTTCTCATATCCCCATAGTGATCCTGAAATCCCCACCACCCTGGGGTGCTTCACCGGCGCCTGCCGTGAGGTGTCCCGGGGCACCGGAGGACGTGAAACTTCCGGACCTGGCACCGCATGTTTCGGGGGTCCCACAGCTTTCGGAGTCTGAAACCCACCAAAGATCCGAAAGAACTGAGGCAACTGAGGCATGGCTCCGATTGCTGAAGCAAAATTCGTTGGAAAACAACGGATATGAACATATCAACGCTTAAATTCTTGCTGGAAGTGGAAAAGTGGTGCGAGAAGCACTTTGGAGATGCGTGATGGGAGGTTTCATCCATGAGCTGATTTTGAAGTTGAGGTTGTCTGACTGCATTGGTCGAAAAGAATGGAGATAGCTCATCTGCCAACTCTGAGTCAAACAAGATCCACTTTTCTTCAAATACCCAACCTTTTCTTTCATAGATGGGTATGGATCAATACCTATTAATACCATTTTAATGGGATGAACATCCATTTACCAGCTATTTTGGGGTTCACTAGGTACCAGGGTTTTGCCCCATGACCAGATAGACCATCAACTGCTAGCAACGGATTTCTCGGGAAACATCGACAGAAACAGACGTTTTTTTGGTTCAATGCCTGGGCCGAACTTGTACCACCAGGGATTGAGTGATCTTGCGCTTCGGAGAGTGGGCCTGGGGGGTTCCCCAACCGGCGATTTCTTCATGGGAAACTCATCCAATGGCTATTGAAATGATCATTTCAATGACTGCTTGGTGGTTGAGCCCTACCCCTCTGAAAAATATGACGAAGTTTCAGTTGGGATGCTGACATTCCCAATGTATGGAAAAATAAAAGCCATGTTCCAAACCACCAACCAGATGAGAAGGTCATCTATATGGGAATACTACGCAGACATTCGTCATGTTTGTGGTTGCCCCAAAAAAAGATTCAGAGAAGTTTTGCACTGTGAAATAGGTGAGAAATGGTGAGAGGTGGGCCAAAAATCATTCCCAGGTGTCCAGGTGTTTCGTTTATGGGGACTGGGATTGCTACCAGATTTTCGGTTGATGCAACTGGTACCATGGGCGTAGCTGTGTTGATCCGTGCCAAACTTCGAATGCAAACTCCATCGCTTTTGGTTTCATGGAACTGGATTGAATTGATAAAATCTGAAGGAAGCCGGTGTCTTTCTACCCTCTGGTAAACTAACGTAACTATGGAAAGATCCACCATTTTTAATGGGTAAATCCACTATTTCAATGGTCATTTTCAATAGCTATGTTAGTTTACCAGAGAGTATCTTTCGATTATTTACAGCTAAACATCATCTCACCAAGTCTCCCTGGAACGCAACCGTTTATTATAGACGTTAATATGTGTGCCGCAGATGATCAGTGTTCCAAAACCCTCATTCCATTTAATCCTGGTGGTTCATACAAGGTGGTACCCCCAAAGGCAAAATGTGTGTTGGTCTATAATCCCCATGAAAACTAGTTTAATATAGATCATGTCAGATATGTATCCCCATAAAAATCAACCCAACAGTTATTGGACTTATTTGCATCAACTTAGCTAACGAACTGGGGCACCACCTTTTAGGGATTCCTGCAGGATGGATCACTGATGGATGGATCAACCTGCAGCCGGTTCGGCATCCGAGCCGTTCCCGTGGTGCGTGGAGAAGTCGAGGTTTGCACGGGCCTTGAGGGGTTTGATTTATAAATGTGATGACACCGGAGGGGAAGTCTATGTTAATTTGACGCCTTTGAACCGGATGTTTTCACCATTCCTATCCATTTTTAATAGGTAAATCATGGAAATCTATGCCACTTCATCTAAGCCCCCGGCCGCCCGGCTGCAGCGAGGCCAGAGGCCGCGTCGCGGCTTTGGAAGAGCCTGCAAGTCGAAGTGCATGAAGTTCAGACCAAAAAATTGGGATTTCGCCCAAAATTTGGGTTGAATCCATCACAGATCACCTTTCGATCCACCCATCCACTGTCCATCCCAGCATTTTTCTCCTGGTAGGCGTGGGAGCCACGGCAGGCGATGTTGGGCCACCAGCCGGGCCACCCTTGAAACTCGTGGCCGAAGGGCTGCGGGTCCTGAGGCTTCAGTGGGCTGTTGGGCTGTTGGGGGTGCCAATTTTTGATGGGAAGTTAACAACCATTAAATCAAGATCAGCCCAAATATATTGGATTGTTACTGATTAATGATTGATGTTTTTGCTTTAAAAAAACAGGTTTATTGGGTTAGTTGGATAATGATTGATGTTAATGTTAATTGGATTGTTCCCATAATGGTGAATTGGTTTTCATGGATGCTTCCCTCTGATTTCCACTAACATAGACCTTGAAATTTTTAGCTCATTCTTGAGGTGGAAATCAATCTTCCCAACCTCGTTTCCTGCCAAGGTATCGGGATATTCTCATGAAAAATGGAGGAGAATCATGAACCAACTGGAGAGTTTCTGGGGATTTCAATATATTTCAATCATACAAACTGACACATCCACAAAAATACTGGGAGCATAGTCCGCCAATAAAACACCATAGACCTGGGTTTATGAAACTGCATGTAATATATCACGTATTAATATGATAATATGTATCAATTATATCACCGTTGATGGTCAAAATAATCCCTCAACATGTTTCAAATGATAGGCAAGTCAACATTAAACAACTCATTCACCACGGGTTTTTGACACTTCTCGTGTCTCCTTCTTTCCACCCCCGTGTCGGCCCCTATAGGGGCAGTGCCTGGTTCCGGTTCCGCCGTTGCGCAGCTGCGGGCGGCTGTTGGCAGATCCGCGCAGGGACTGGCGATCGGTGCACCGACCAATGGTGAGATTTTTTGAAGCCAAAAAACCGTGATTTCTTGGCATTTGGCATTGTGCCAAAACCTTATACCCCTGGTGAACATCAAAATAGCTGGTAAATGGATGTTCATCCCACTAAAAATGTATCTATAGGTATTGACCCATTTCATGATAGAATATTCATATGCAATTGTTTTTGCATTTTTGGCCAATGACCTGCAGTCCGAGGTCCGAGGTGGGATGACCCATCAGCCCATGACTGGGAATGGTTGGACTCCCACCCAACAAAAAATGGTGAATTTGGGGGTGGTTTATTATTGTTTTACCAACATTAAATGATGACAACTTATCTAAGATCTAAAGAAATTCAAGATCTAAAAGATCCAAGACCTAAAATTCAGTCGCACTACCTCCATTTTGAGGTACCTCTCTGGGCTATTGACTCTACCCTGACTGAATCCCCAGTTGATACCCAAAATCGATATGTTCGTGAAATCCTGGATCTAATGGGACCAATTTGTTGAGTCAAACCCCATGTCTGTCCTCAAAATCTCAAAATCATCTAATTAGAAACGCATCTAATTGATTTCTCATTGATTTTCAAGATTTCTCATTAAAAAAAGAAACGTATCGAAATCTGGAAAATCAATGAAAATCCCATTTAGAATGCATTGTTTGTTGCTGAATAGATTCCGTTTGATGCTTGGAAACATTGTACCACCGCCCCTGTGACCTTGGAAGCTGTTAAAACGCTGGTGGATTGCAGGGTCGTTGAACCACTGCGGTGCTCAGGGGAACGTGCCTGCGGGACCGGACGGGATGCTAAAAAATGACTAGGAATTGATGGGGTCTTATGAAGTTTTCATACTTGTCAATTGAAATAGATATGGAAACCCCCGCTTTTTTTTATCATGTTCCGTGTTCGCTTTTTCTGGGTATGTTTTTCGTTTTTTCTGGAGGGTGTCACTCATAATGGTTTCCTTCTTTGAATTTCATTCGGGTGTTTCATTGGTTCCTTTCACAGTCAACAAACCTGGCTTGGAATCAGACGCTACGAGTTGCCAGCTTGGATGCATTTGGTTCCCAAATCTGAAGGTAGCCTGCCGCGTGAGTCTACAGAAACAAACCTTACATAGGTTTTCATTCAAGAAAAGTTGTATAGATATATCTTTACATATATCCATATACCCGACAGTGCATGGAAAATCCACCATGAAGATGGAGGTGCCCCATTCGTTTTCCATCTCTGTAGCTTTCTCCCAGTGTACCCCCTTGGTTCGCCTCTTGCTTCTCCGGGGAGTCTGCAGGACTCAATTGTGGTGCATCTCCACCTTGGTTTGATGTCAGGGTTCACCCTTTGCTCATGGTGGCCCTAAGCGTGCTTAGGGCCACCAGGGGGGGGCCCCTTGGATTTCGGGTTGGGCCCCTTTGCACCATTCATCTGGGGTCAAATCCATCAATCCTCGATAAAATCCAAGGGTTTGACCCCACTTTTAAAGCTCTCGGTTTTTTTTGATGTTTATCCAACTTGCTCTCGGGGGCTACAGCCCATGGATTATATGGATTTCAGCCAGGACCACGATTCGCTTGGTTTTCTATGGGTTTCTTCTGGTCTTTGTTGTTGCGATGATGGGGATAAAAACGGGATGATTCCCGGATGTCCAGGAGGTTCGCCGTGTGCCATGATTGTAGAGTCCATTTGTAACATCATTCACGATCAGGGGGTGTCAACCATCTAATGTCAAACCAAAATTCATAAACACTATATCATGTATATATATAGACATATCATATGTATATACAGTATATATATATATGTTATAATGTGTATAATATATACACATATATGTATATTATATCTCTATATATATGTGTATATATACAGTATACACATATTGTCAACCCCAAATTCATCCAATCCCTGGGCTCAAAAATCAGACCCGGACTCCTGGGCGTGTCGGATCCTGAGACAAAAACAACGCTGTAAACCGTACATCCTAATACTGGATCTGTTGCTATCCAATCATATGGCAGTGTGTCAAAACCTTGTACCCCTGGTGAACATCAAAATAGCTGGTAAATGGATGTTCATCCCCCCAAAAATTGTTTGTATAGGTATTGATCCATTCCCATATTATTATCAAGATCTACTGAGCAATGGCTGCTAAACCTACCCCATCATATGAGCAATCCGCCATTAGGGCTAGGTAGATCGCAGCCATTGCTCGGATGGAAAAATCGACTGGAAACCGTGTTTTTTGGCAATCTAATAGATGGATTTCCTGCATATAGATGTTCCCTCAATCCAAGTCTGGGATTCTTATTTCCCTGGGTCTGCCGAAGTTTTGGTGTATTGAGCTTAGAGCTCTTTTGATTCACCAAAATGTCAAAATGTACCACCCTGATATCCCAAATTTGGTGTTAATTCACCATCCTGCTGTTGCTGGTGAAATCCCCTTTTTTGCGCAAAAACCCTATTGTTGAAGTCCTTTTTGTTGCTGGCTAAAGCTCTCGTTTTGTCAATTTTGTGCCATTTCATCTCACGTAACTGGTAAATTCCCCTGATCTATCGGACAAAATCCCTGATTCATCAGAAATGTGGTAAACCCAATCCCATAAACCATCCCCAATTATATCACCATTTTGATTTTTGTGGTTTTCCAACCATCCCCAGTCATGGTAGTTGTTTATGGCATTCGGTGTCCCACGTGAATGGTGTTTAATTACACTATATAATCATTAATGATTACTAACCATCAGCAATGGGGATCGGATCACTCTTGTGTCTATATAATTCTATGTATATATATATAATTATATATATATACTGTATATGTGTATAATTATATAATTATATATATATATCTAATGGTTAATGGTCAGGAACTTGATTCAAACGTGTATGGTTGGTGATCCAACAACAATATAAAAGTTATAAACTATCCATCACCTTTGTCGAAAAACCCGCCTGCAATGCGAGGCTTCACTTTTCCAGTAGCCTGGAGGCTCCGGGTTTCTCCACATCTTGCAACCAAAAAAAAAACGAATCGCCACATCGATCCCTAAAAAGATCCAAATGTCAGGGTCATAGGCAATGTTAGCCTCTGGTAACTTCACATATAGAACACTGTCCCGGACAATACCTACAAAGACGCTGATTCTTCATATTTTTCCCGTTCCTTCCAGCCTGGTCAAGGCGATTCTGTGTACAGAACTGCGCCATGCTTTTCAAATCAGAACCTCCGCTCGCATGGAAAAAAAGAGGCTACCCTCTGAGAGTTCAACAGTTTGCGAAGTGGAAAATCATCAGTAAATCATAAATCAGATTTCACAGCCATGGAAAATCAACATGTTAAAAAAAAATGTCATCGAACTCTGGCTGGGCTGTGGGTTCCTTCTGGCGAAACCTGAGAATTTCAACCAACTCAAAAATGGATTTCCACGGATTTTGAAGCAGTGAAGCATCCCAAAATTCAATGGATCACACCCGTTCTCATGGCTGGTTTTCATAGGGAAAAAAACAGTTCATGGATAACATGATCCCAGCATATATGTAAAGGCTGGGTTCATCCAAAAAAAACTCGACCAACATGTACTAGCGCATTTTCGTTGCTTAGACTGTACAATTTCTATGTCAAAAACATAGGCATGGTACATCAATGGTAAATCCCAATCACTTGATGGTTGATTTACCATAAGTTTTCCATTGATTTCCCCATGGAAATCATGGTAAATCCATGGTAAATCCATGGTAAATCCCCCTGAACCCCCTGAAAAAAACATGAAAAAACAGGGTTGGTCAGCCGCCCCAGCCGTGAGTTGCCCCATCCCACAGGATCCCCCGCGAACGCTTCGGAGAGTCGTAGCCTTCCAAGGGACTTTTGTGTCTACCGGAGGTAACTCGCTGGAATTTCCAGACGCTTTGGTGAAATGGTGGTTTAATGGGGTTTAATGGGGTTTAATGGTGGTTTAATGGGGTTTAATGGGGTTTAATGGTGGTTTAATGGGGTTTAATGGGGTTTAATGGGGTTTAACCAACAAAATGGTGGTTTTTATGGGTTTTACCATCTGGTTATGACTAACATAGCCATGGAAAATCCCGTAAATAAATGGAGGTTTCTAGCTGGAGGATTTTCCATGGCTATGTGAAATAACCAGAGGCTACCAATGGATGATTTTTGGCAGATGCGCGTTTACCAACTGACGATGGTGTGCACATCCAACTACCCATCCATGGCATATCCTCATCAAGGTCGACCAGACAGGAGATTTTGGGGTCTGTATGAAAATTTGGGGTACCCCCAAATCCGGCGGTTTATCATCAGATTCCCATTGAAATTGGTTAATCACCATTAATCACCCATCATTAACCCATCAGCATTAACCCATTATGAACCATTAGTGGTTACTAACCAAGGTACCCTCCCATGTTTGGAAAACATTTGGCATGTCACCGTGATGTGTCCATGTAGCCAAATCCCAGGCATCAGTGCTCCAGTATTTATTAACCCCGCGAAAAAAGGATGCACTCTACCTATAACCGAAATAAGTGGATTACATCCTATATACAACCTATATATGACCCATATTATATATATATACCACTTATACTTTATATACAGATATATGAATGGGTTATATGTACCGTATATATATATACATACGATTTATATAGGTTGTAATCCGCTTACGATGCCTGGTACCCAGGACGCGCCTCACGACCAGTGCTGCCGCCATTGGCTGGTGGCTCCTGTGCTCGGCGTAGGGAGGTCATCCTGCTGGTGCGGAGACTTCGCCGGAAACTGCTGGTTGAACGAGGAAGAAATGAGACTTTTCCAGTGGGATAAATGGAGAAAAATGGAGAAACATGCCGAAAAATGGTACTTTCACCCAGGAAGAATGGTGCGTTAAAGATACCTGAAGCCAAAAGATTGGCAATGACTGGCAGCCGGAAGTGGTGGTGCAACGAGCAACGGTGCTTTAACAGTGCCATAGGGTGCAGATCCTGGATCCCCAAGAAACCACGGTGGGAAAGAGTTCCAACATCTCAACTGTTGACTCGATAGACCTGACAATTGAAGACTTATGTCATGATTATGTCTTGATATGTTTTGATACATTTGGATTCCTAGAAGCTTAGGTGTTCTGGCTGTTCACTAGTATACTTGTCCCATCCCGGTTGATGGTGAAGTCGGCATGGCCTTTAAGACAAAAGATGGAAGGTCCCGTGGTTTAGCAGAATTTCCCGGGTAAAATTACCAAGTTTGGTTACCCCCCTCGGCTGCCCCACGTGAGCGCACGGACATGCCTGGAGATGATCAGAATGCTTCGACCATTCGGGTGACGAGGTGCTTACCGAACTAGGGATTTCAGCCGTCAAAATCATTGTTTTTTTCTCTTTTTTTTGCAATTCCTGGAGGTTTATATGGCTTACGGCTTGGGTTTGGTTTTCCCACCTTAGACACGTTTTCATAGTGGATTCTTTTTTACGGGCTGCGAATGGACTTGGGGAACCATGGTCAGGCAGTCTGGCTGAGGTAATCCATCACGGATGGTCAGCCATGGTATCCATATGACAAGATACTCACCATGGCATCCATGGCATCCATGTGAACCATGGAATTTTCCATCCAAATATGCATGTCGAAACCGTGGGAACTCCTTTTCTTCCATCCCATAGGGGGATATGATTCCATCTGCTAGGGAAATACTGGAATATGTTGGAAATTGGACAAACACTAAACCAAAAATATACCGTATCCTATTAGTGTATGATGCTTAAAGATGTTTATGAGTTTCCTTTTCAAAATCTCAAAAATGAACAGCGTGCGATTGATTCACTGCAATCCAACAAATCCTGCAGTTGATAGCAGTCCAAAGCCCAAAGTGTGCTTCCTACTTGATCATTCCGGCCCAAGCTGACAAAGCAATGGGCATGGCTTCAAATTCGGGCCCCCGTTGTAAACCTTGAGTGTGAAATGGTCGCGTCCTACTTTCAGACAAAGCCTACTGCATGGTTGGTAAGAATCTAGTTGAAATGTGTAATGGCCATGAAGCGGATGAAAGTCAGGAACTCAGTTGGATTGAAGAAGACCATCGACGGACCATCGATAACATAGAAGGTCCATCTGTCACATGACTATGTCACAAGGTTCAGAATCAAGACGATGTACATGACGTCTAGGGGTTCTTCCCTCATCTTACAGACATTGTTTGATGACTTGGATGTGCATCCTAGTTGGCAACTAGACAGCAACTCAGATATGACTACGCATATCCCATACATATATAATGTTGGGTGTGGTAACCATGGCTTAACCATGGTCAATTATGGTTCTTCAGCACTTACTGTGGTAAACCCCTCCCCACAGACTCACCAGGTGTGGTATAAAATGGTTGATCAACCCTCCATAATTGGAGCTTTGCGGCACTGGCTTTACCTGTACCATATGACTGTTGCCCTTCAGGTTCCTATTTTCTGACAAGAGATCACCGACGTTGAAGCTCTGGGCTCTCCAAACGTGACAACTCCGGGCGCGGAAGAAATGCCCTCCAGGCGACGCATCAAAATTGCTTGGAGTGGTGTGACCATCAAGTACGTAGATGAAAATGGTGGTATATCGATCAAAAATGGGGGTATTACATGGTATAACAATCCAAAATCGGGGTATAACGGCATAACCAACAACAATGGGTATAAGACGAATCGAATTAACCCATCCCAGGATTTCGAGCAGCGAAATTTTCGAGACAGCTTCACTTGGAGAACCATACCACTTCGTATGTGGAAAAACTGGGGTTGTTGTTACGGTGAGTTCTCCGATTTACTGTATGGAATAATGTGGTAACAATCATAAACTACCCATTTAAGGATGGTTTATACATCCCACCTATAAACAAAATGGTGATATTTGGGGGGATGGTAAACATGGCATTGTTTTAACCACATTACAGATAAATATACAAAAATTGGTGGCTTTATATATAACTCCAATTTGATGGTTTTTGTAGGGGTATTAACCACATTTTCATCACATGTTTATTGTTTTCACCAGGGTTCTCAACCACTGGGATGATCCTCGGAGCGCCTCGAGAGGGGTGCTGTATGCGCCACGCTTCGCCTCAGAACAACTCGCTGCGTCGAAATCTCAACCACCCAGTACCAGGAACATATGGGGTATATAATGGGGTATATACCCATTAATATATAACCTCAATATATAACAAAATGGGGTATATAATGGTATATATAACCTATGGGGTATATAATGGTTAATATATAATGGGTAACATATGGGGTTATGTGTCTGAAAATGGGGTATAGAATGGTATATATAACCTCAAATTGCCATTTGAATCGAGGTAATAATGGGATAATGATGATAAACCAATGGATGAGTCGAGGTCCCATATTTCAGACAAGCCCAAATGTCGAAAATGTCACATCATTCATTGTATTCGTTTCGGATGCACGAAACCAAGTGCCCCACTTGATAGTCTGGCATGACAACTCCAAAGGCAGCCGAGTTTTGACCGCCTGCGGTTGAGGATCGAACTAGTGGGGAAAAGAGCAGGTGCAACCCCAGTGGTTCCAGTGATACATGGTCAATAAATAACCCTTTGTAAATGGATTCTATGTATATATATATATATTATATATTATATATATATATATTCCTTTTCATGGATGTAGGATCGAATGGTTTTGAGGATCCTTGGGTATACCCCGATACAAATTGGCCACTGTAACACTGTACATCACATTATGTCACTACAGATGGCAGATCCGATGTGAGAGGTGGGTTCTAGGTGAGTGCTCAACGGCCCTTGTTTGATAGCGATCTGGATCCTGAATCTCCAGAAAGTCGTTCCATTGGATCCCATGAAATGCCAATCTACTTCAATTGCAGTCATGTCTCAAAAATAGGCCAGGCAAAAAAAGTACCGTTTTCCATGTTTATAATATTTTATAATCAATCAACCACAGGAAAAAGAACAAAATAACATCGATCCTGTAAATCCCTGTTACTGTATATAGTTTCAGTTTTTCAAAACATGAATCCAATGCCTTTGTTGCCTATCTTATATCCCCATTTTCGTGAGACCAAACCATCATCCATATGTGAATTTCTGACAATTGCGGTGCCCCAGAACCATTGGGGTGTATCATTTTGTATCCCCAGTTAGAATTTCCTGTCAATTTTCCCATATCCAATTGTGGAATCATCCATATTGAATATCATATTGCTGGTCAGATCCCACTATTCCCTTAACATCCCCCCATATCAATGGTAAAAGATCGTAAAATACGGTGGATGGTTGCGAAATCCTGCACCAGTTGATAGGTGGGAAACATCCCATTATTTAAAGGGTTTCAACCATCCGTTTGGTGATGCAGGATTTCGCAACCATCCACAGACCACCAGAAATGATGGACCAACCACACCTCGGACAGACCGTGTCAATCCCACAGCGAGTGTCCGTAGAAGAGCTGGAGCCAAAGGCCAAAGAATCACGAGTCGTTGTGGGTTGCGGATTTTGCCAACAAAAAATGGTGGATTTGATGGGATCTAATGAAGATTGAACGGCGAATATACTGGGGATACGCCATACCCCATGAAAATGTGGAAAATCCTTCCCTACTGGCCATCTAATGGGGGTTAAATACCCCATTGTTCAGCTCCACTGCATGATAGATTCTCATGCCCGCTTCATTGCATTCAAAAAAACAAGCTTCGGTGGTATCCCCAACAGCAGCAGCAATTTATTTTCACAATTTGTTCGTCGGAAATTTGCTGGAACTTGACCTAAAAGCTGCGCCGACACACTCCCGGAATGGCACCGGAACATACTTGAAGCCTCGTTGAACCTGGCCGCAGCAAAACCCTTCCGGAACCTTCTCCAGAACCTTCTCCGGAAGCTCGTTGAACCTGGCCCTTCCGGAACCTTTTCCGGCACGCTGTTGAACCTGACCTGGCTCAGCTCTGCACCAAACTCTCCCAGACCTTCTCCGGAAACCCTGTTGAGCCTGACCTGGCTCTGCACAAAAGCTTCCCAGACCTTCTCCGGAACCTTCTCCGGAGCCTTCTCTGCAACCCTGTTGAACCTGACCTGGCTCTGCACCAGGTGCAACCACTCGCACTGTTTCCACATGGCGTAGCCAGAAGGTCGAAATGTCCCGCCCACTTTGGGCACAAATGTCGGCCGGCGACATGACATGTCTCATGCTAATATAATACAATTTAAAAATATGTAAAAAAAAATAAGCTTCGATGGTATCCCCAACAGCCGCAATGTTTTATTTTTGCAAATCTTTCTGAAGCGTGCTGCGGAGCCAAGCGCTGGAAACACCTCAGCTGGCTTTCCGTGAGTTAAATGGCCGCAAATCCTGTTGAGCCTGACCTGGCTCTGCACCAAAGCCTCCCAGACCTTCTCCACTGTTGAGCCTGACCTGACTCTGCACCAAAGCCTCCCGGAACCTTCTTCGGAGCCCTGTTGAACCTGACCTGGCTTTGCACCAAAGCGTCGCAGACCTTCTCCGGAACCTTCGGAACCTTCTCCGGAACCTCGTTGAACCTGACCCGGCGCCTGCACCAGTGCACACCAGAGCTATTCTGGGCTGAAGACCTGATTAGCATATGCTGTTGGGGAAAAAATAGATTCGATTAAAAAACAAAATATTTGTTAAAAGAAAAAATAAAGGTATCTCTATTTTTAATTTACTGTAATATATTATAAATAAATGAAAATATAATTTAAAAAATTGTTTTAAAAATAGTAAGCGAAATTAATATTGTAAAACTTATAGTTATTAAATATATCTAATTCAAATAAATAAAAACCAATTTAAATAATAATATATGATAAACTCAAAATTAAAAATCATATATTTAAAAGAACAAATTCTTTATTATATGAAACAAAAATATTTCAAATAATATATAATATATAATTTAAAAAAAAACGAACATCGAAAACGAATAATAATTCATTATTTAATTTAAATATTATATTTTATAATATGTTTCAAATAAATATTTATATGATATTAATAAAAAAAATGTAATTATATTATATTTATTTTGAAAAAATATATTTATATTACAAAAAATAATTACATTTATTTAAATATCTAAATTGAAAAGTTTTTAAGTGGTTATTATAATATAAATGTTTTAAATTTACTATTATTCGAAGGAAGTTCAGAAGTCAAACTTCCGACAATATGGACAGATGAAAGCAGAGATGGGAAAGGTCAGAGAGAAGAGAAGAGTAGAAGAGAGAAGATCAGAGAAGAGAAAAAGTCAGAAAGAAGATGCAGATGCGCGAAAAGGTAGGAAAGTCGCAAAACACGGTGTTTTTCCATTTGTGGCTCGCTCGAAAAGTAGGCTCGCTAAAGCGGCGGGTGCAGAGCCATCTGGCCAGATGAGAGATAAAAAAATTGCACGCCGTTGTGGCCCGAAGCACATTTCGAAGGCAAAACGTACAAAACACACCATGTTCGGACCACTTTTGGAAGTCGAGATGTCCAAAAAGTGCACGCCGTTGTGGCGCGAAGCGCATTTGTAAGTGAAAAAGCTAAAAACACGTCACGTTCAGAGCACTTTTGGAAATTGAGATCTCGAAAAAGTGCACGCCGTTGTGGCGCGAAGCACATTTCGAAGGCAAAATGTACAAAACACACCATGTTCGGACCACTCTTGGAAGTTGAGATGTCGAAAAAGTGCACGCCGTTGTGGCCCGAAGCACATTTCGAAGGCAAAATGTACAAAACACACCATGTTCGGACCACTTTTGGAAGTTGAGATGTCCAAAAAGTGCACGCCGTTGTGGCGCGAAGCACATTTCCAAGTCAAAATGTACAAAACACATGTTCGGACCACTTTTGGAAGTTGAGACGTCGAAAAAGTGCACGCGGTTGTCGTGCGAAGCACATTTCGAAGTCAAAAGTGCAAAAAACTGACGGATACGGACCACTTTTGGAGGTTCAGATGTCGTTTCGCCTGGCAGGCGCAAGGGATTGTGCACCTTGTCAAAAGTCAGCAAAACGTAAGGGTTTTGCAGCATTTCCAAAAACG